>DF836494.1:22966-33389 GCA_000950595.1 Mucor ambiguus
AATGGTTTTATCCTGTCAGCATAGCATTTTGAATCATAAGAACGTACAAAGGATAACGGGATTTTGCTTATCCCAATCACACATCGAAGCATGCGTGTTGATAGCAGTATATCTGCACTGCCAAATTAAGGTTGGAGTCTTTTCATGCGTATCATTAAGTGTGTTCATGTTGTAACGTTGATGTGCCATGAAAATCAATAGCAATAGTGCAAAGTGATAGCAACCTTCCGACTCTATCATTTCATGTGAACATTATCTATAATGCAAGCTTGCATCAATACACTCTGTAATAACGTATCAAGTCGGTCAAATAATCAGCATTCCAACACAAGGACCATTTGATGGAACAAAAGGATCTTGTAGGCGGGTTTTTGACTGAGATGTCAGCGAAAATGGCATCTTTCATCGTGTAGAGCATATTAGGCTATAACACCACGAGGAAACCCAACAAAAGATAAACCCAGGTCAACAAATATGTTAGAATCAGAAGTTTTCGGGGGAAGGGAAAGATGCAACAGGAAGGACCTCATCTAATGTACAACAATCACTCAAGAAGAAGCCAGTGTTCTCTTCTACCACAGACTGTCTAACATGAGAGCTGCTTAAATGGAGCGATCATACGCATTTTGCCTACAGTAATTGCACCATACCTCCTCATTCAATAAAACCAATGCATCCCTCGTTAGCCACAGCAGAAAAAAAGGGGCTGTGGGGGACATTCAAATGCGATAAAATTACATCACTGTGAACCAGCACTGCTGCTCTTCTCTTTCTCTCATATTTTACAACCATGAGTATCAAGATACCCGAAGAGATTAAATATATTACGCCTTACGTTCAACGTGGACAAGAGGTGGCAGCAAGAGATCCAGTTGTTTCATACTATGGTAAATAGCTTCATCGACACGCTTCATCTTCAAGATATTCTAACTCTGACTAGCGCAATATTATGCTGCTAAGCTTGCGATTGCTCGAGGACCTAGAACAAAAGAAACCACAGACTACTTGTCTCATCTACTGGACGCATTAGAAACAGTAAGCGCACAATACCAGCCGCTGAAAAAATTGCAAATAACTCAAGTGTTGATGTATATAGCAAAAGCAAGCCATTGGAGCCAACGAAGCCATCACTGACGATTTAGTAGGCTATGCTCATGTCGAGAACTTTGCCCTTAAAATCTTTATTAATGCAGACAACGAGGATCGTGCTGGTAAATCAAGCAAGTAAGTATCTCTTTTATGGCTATCTGTAGCGTCTCTTCTCAACCAAAAACGCCCTAGAAAAACTGCCAAAACCTTCCTTGCAGCATCCATCTTTCTCGAACTGTTAAAGACATTTGGTGAATTGGATTCGGAGACAGAGGCAAAGATAAAGTATTCTAAATGGAAAGCTGCTGATATTATGAAGGCGCTGCGTGAAGGCCGTGTGCCAACACCAGGGCCACCTGGCGGTATTGAGCAGGAGGACGAGGATGTGGAGATGAAGCAAGAACAACAATCTGACGAACAGGAACAACCACACACTATGCCACCACCACCTTCCATCTCTGAATTTCCTAGCCCACCCTCCAACTTTACTGCACCCCTTCCTCAAACACCCCACCCATCTAAAGCTGATACAACAAATGATGCATCACCTGTAACACCTGTCAGCAGTAATAATAAACCACCTACGGTGGTAGTGCAACAGCCATCGGTAGCAGCACCAGTAGTTGTAGCCTCTCAAGCTTCCACACCATTGGGCCCTAAAGACATTTCAGCAGCACAAAAGTATGCCAAATGGGCCATCAGTGCATTAGAGTATGAAGATATTGACAATGCTCGAGTCCAGTTGTTGGCTGCATTGAAGGAAATTGGATTTAATCAAGAAAATAACTTTGGCTTTTGATGAATAAATGCGATATTTTTATGTAGCTTTTCCAATCACTGTTTTACACAATTTTGATACGTTACTGGACCACGCGTCCAATGCTTCGTATTTGAAATCATCCGTAGATCGTCTATCCAAAACTAAACGACGATTGACTTGATCAATTCTCCCTGAAATTCTGTCGTCGAGGATCAGGCTGACTAACAGATCTTCCACATCATCCGCAGGTATATTTAGTTGCTATATGAAGGGGCATGAGTACTACGTCTTCATATGGGGATTGAACAAAGAATACGTTACTTTGGAAATAAACGTGATTTCAATACTGGTGTAGGGCTTGATCAGCTTGATCAGTACTTGTGTTCGAATGTTTCTCAAGACATCGTCAATGTAAGCACGGATAAAGGCATCGCCCATGATGGATTTTTGATTGACTGCAAACAACATAGCATGAGCCAACTGAGCAGCATGACCCCCCTCCTCTCCTCAAGACTTACCTTTTAAAATGTGCTCAAACTCGTTAATCTCCTTCTTTTGATACGCACTCACCAAGTTTGTCATGGCTTCAATTTCCTTGTCATTCTTGTAAGGCTTTGTTTCTTGAGAGTCAAAAGGATTGATCTGTGATTCAGTCAGCATGTTGGCTAACACAAGGTATCTGTGTTTGGTCGTTAGCGTTGTCATGGATCATAGAGTTGGTTTCAGCCCATTTTCCTTACTTTAATACTTGAATACGTTGTGGACTACCGGCTTCATCATAGTTTTTGAATGACTCAAAGAAGTCTGTTTGTGCATCGTCCCATTTCTCTGCCAAATCCATCATCAATATCATGAGCTGGACCATCTGTCGTAGAAAACTTACTCTCGCTCATGTGCATTTTACCACCGCATTCACGGATGACACCCATAATACGAGGATGAGGTATAGCCGACTTGACGGACAAGCATTGCTGGTACAGTTCTTTGAGTTTCTTGTTGTTCTTGGTTTCTGTGTACATTTGAATCTCCAATGCCAACACCTCCAGCAGGTGAGTACCCTTCCGTTGGTCATCTGTACCATCGTCTTTTTGACAAGCAGCATGCAGCTGTTTGAGAATCTTGTTCAAGCGACCATATTCCTTCCGATCCAACCAGAGCTTGGCCAATTTGAGATTGGTCTTTACCCACAATCGTTCATTCTTGTTTTCCGCCAATGACTCTAATGTGATTTCGTAGAATTGCTCCATAAACGCCATATTGTCAGCTGAAGAGACATGATCCAAAATGTTGTTGATGCTCTTTTCGCTGTAGTTTCTGGTCACAGCAGATTTGATGTATGTCAATAACTCACGATAGTATTTCAGTGTCTACGAAGCAAGGGCCTGTGATTTAGGACACTGTGATAAAACGAGACGTGTGATCGAATCTTACATTATCAAAGTTGTTTTGTTGGAATGAAATCTTGATCATTTGCTTGAGCGCCTTGAAACCCCTAATACATAAAAGTGTGTATTGGTTTGACTATTCTACCGCTCCCGCGTAACCACCATTTTACCAATCGCCCTTCTCCTCCTCTGTATCAATGACGCTTTGGAATTCAACGAGAGCCTCTTTGGGATCATCTTCCTTTCTGGCTATAGAGTTGTTTAGTCATGACTGTATTGTGTCTAGTACAGAAATCATGTGCACCTTTGGCATTGTAGTATTTGTTTTCGAGGTCTACGTCAGGCTCCTCCTCCTCATCATCCTCGTAATCAAAATCGTAATCCTGGATTGATTTGTATATTTCCATTAGTCAATGCGATACAGTACTTGTTCGCGTAATTACCTCCTCCTCATCTTCAAGCATGAAATCGTCGTCGCTCATTGTATGTGATTTGGGCTGATTGATGTAAGCACAAAAGAAAAGTGTATTCAAACATGCAAAGCGGGTCCCCTTTATCAGGTCATTCAATTCTAAAAACGTCACGTAACATCAATCACATTTGACATGCAAAGTGAGAGCGTTTGCTATACGCATTAGTTTACAATAGTGTCGACGCTATAAAGAAAGTTACTGCGAATCTCCTAAGCATGGCGCAATATAATTGCCTGTTGGGAGTGTCGACAGGGAGCCTTATCAAAGTCTTTCAACATGAGCATATCAAAATGCCTTTCAGCAATGTTCAAAAGCCGCAACTGGATACAATGCAACTTTACGATGTCTACAGTACAAACCACAGCAGAAGGGACCCAGACACAAAATTGATAGGTATATCCATGTTATGGTACAATTTATTATCAGACATAATCTATACATGAAAGGTACTCTCTATTGCCAAAATTTATCCAACTGAGTAGCATGGGGGTATTAGTGAATCATGCACTCTCCATCAAACGTGTGGCAAAACTTACTGGTACGCCGATTCTTTTAAACACATTACTGACTTGAGGTGTCATGGAATCAGAAATTTGCTGTAAATAGCTGTTATTATCATCAGGGTGCTCTGAACTAGCTGCTGTCGCTGTCGCTGTGTTTTGTAGCTGCTGCAATGTGCGTTGTTTGGGCGGTGGCTGTCTCAATGGTGGCAATTGCACATGTCCATACTCCAGTGCCTCATCAATCTCCTTTTGCTCCTCCTCTTCAGTTTGCTTCTGTTTCTCAGCAGCTTCCAGTTCTTCTCGTTCCTTTCTCTTTCTTTCCTGGTCCTCTCGTGCCTTTTCCTCCTCCTGCTCTGCCAAGAAGGACTGTTGACGATGCTCCTCTTCCAATAACTTGGCTGCCGCTGCCGCTTCTGCTTCTGCTGCCTGCCTTTTCTTTTCCTGCTCTTCCTTCATCTTGTTCAAATGATCTGATTTCTCCAGCAGCAGCATGCGACATTCTTCCATGCGTGTCTTTGCTATATGAGGTCGACGTAATTTCTCTAGTGCTGCTTCTGTATCGCCCTCCAATAAGCCCAAGTTTTTCTTTACGGCCTGTACGCCCTGATGCGTCGATTTTGCATCGTCTGAAATTCCTTTGAGGTCGTATAAAATACGAGGCATCGATTTGATCACTGTAGACGAGAGTTGGTCAAACTGGCGTGAAGTGGCCTCGCTGGCAATCTGTAGTTTGGTGACAAGAATGGTTGTATCTTTGGCTCCTCCATCGTCGTCTTGGTCTTTGGGTGCATCTGATGTAGTAGGCTTCAGCACAGAGTTGATCCATCTCTTGGGATCAAAGTGGGGATCAGAAAAGTCATTGGTATCTACAGTTACAGAGGACATGATTAAAGAGGAATAAGAGCGATGCTTGTTGTGAAACTGCAATCTTTATAATGCCAATTTGTTAGTCACCGAGCGCACTCAGAATGGCAAAAAGTGGTTGCATGTCAAAAGCACTGAATCAGCATCTCCCGCATGTTATCAAACAAGTAATATTTACGATACAATCTGCTTTGCCACGCTCTGACAAGTTTATTTATATTAAGGGTATAGGTATAAAACTACAGGTTATTCTCTGTCTTGAATACATCCCAAGCTTGGTTTAATGTGGTAAAGATACCACTCGCCAACATGCGCTGCTCAATGGTAGCATTTGCTGGAAGCTATTCGTACTTTTCGCATTAGTGACAAGTATCTCTCTCAAGGTCGCATCATCTCATTTACCTTGTCGGGATGCACTTTTGCAATCGCCTTCATATAAGTCAATTTGCATTTTCTAGGATCCAACAATTCGCTCATCATCACACCTTTCCATTGCACGCCTGGCCACAAAATCAACTCGAGAGAACCCAACAGAGCTCTCAAATTCTTGTCCTTGCCCGTCTTCCACACTGAAATCTGGGCATTCACTTTGTCCTCGTTTTCCAGTCTTTCCGCATCCTCAGCCTCCTTCTTCTTTTCTCTCTCACGCATTTCTTTCACAGCTTTGCTCTTGTTGATTTCGTCTAATTGAGCCTGTGTCTTTTGATCCTTCTTGGGAATAAACATGTTGAAATCAATGTCTGGGAAGGCCGTAGTCGCATCGTTGGCTGATGTTGCAGGTTTCCATTGGGGTTGTTGCTGCTTCTTTTTGCTGTCCAACAGGGCTTGTTGACATCGCATGATACCTTGCGTTACTTGCACACTACGAGAACCATCCAGTCGAACATACTCTTCATACACTTGAATAGCGGCCTCAAATAGACGCAATCCCTCCAATGCACACGCCTTTCGATGTAAAGCCTTGATCAGTTGTGCCTTCATATTTGTAGCAGTGGCGCTCATGATGGGCGAAGTAGGCAAGTTGTTCTGCATGTGTTTGCGAGCGACATCGATGGCTGTTGAGCAATCTGTAAGACAATCCTGATATTTGCCTTGCTTTAATCGAGCAGCGGCTCGGTTGTTGCTCAACAAGACAATATCACCATGCCCCACAGGTAAAGAATTGATGGCTAGTGTGTAGGCAGATTCAGACTCTAAGAATTGTCCCTTGTTGAAATGATAGTTGCCTTGTTTTCTCTCCTTGTCTGCGTAGGTTGTAACAGAGTCAGGTGGAGGTGGAGGTGGGGATTGTGTTGTCGCTGCTTTTGGAGATGAAGCGGGTGGTGCCTGAGGAGGTGGTTGCTTTGGAGGAGGCACGGGCGAAGGCTGGGCAGATACGTTAGGCGATGCTTGGAAAGGTATGTGGGAGGATGTAGGGGAAGCGGCATGGAACGATGAGGATGATGGCGATGCTGCTCCTGCACCATTGGGTTGACTCGTGTAGCTAGTACTATTCGTAACCTTGGGCTTAGGTGGCGTGGGCTTGTTTCTCTTCAGCTGCTCCAAATACTCTCGTCTACGCTCCTCCTGCTGTCTTTTCCATACCTCTTCACTTTGTCTGTGTGATTGTGGAGTTTGATCTTCGTCTGAAGAGAAAGATGCTCTATTGCTCTGATGTGCAGTGTTCACCTTTTCCGCCTTTTCATTCTGAACCAGGATATCTAGCACATCCTGCAGATTATTACTGCCGCTCGCTGTCATGGCAACCCTCGAAGCCTCCAAACTAAATCCCATGTCTACTAATTGTGCCAACAACAAATCCTTGGTGGATGAGGCAGAGGAGGTACTTGAAAATGACGATGTTGCATTTGACATCTATGGAAATTGTTGGGTTAGATGATATCATTTCTTGAGCGATGTGGCAAGCGAGCTTACACTGCTAAAGTTGGTTGGACGTTCAGTCCCGTTGACGTTGTTCATCGGAGGTCGAGTAGGTGGTGGCTGTATGTGCGTATAAATTTGTCAGTCTTCCGCTAAATCTGGCGAACCGCTTTCACCTACCTCTTGGCGCTCAGTTTGATGAGAAGGTGTTGCACTAATAAAAGTACGCGGGTTTGAGTTGGTGCTTGCCGAAATACATGTGGTAGGATACTTACGATATGGGCGAAGCTGTGGGTGCTTTGCTCAGTAGAGGATCAAACGAACTACCATTATAAGATGGTTTACTGTAATACTTGGTAGAGGGGCTATTATTGTACACGGGCTGCTGTTGCTGCGATGTGGGAGCATATCTCTGTTGAGAGTTCAGTTCTTTTCGTAGATACATGTTGGTTGGCGTATTAAAAATAGGAAACACTGCATCGCTTTCTTCGGGAGTGGCATAGCGTCTGGATATTCTGGTGCTCGTTTTTGGATATTCCCCTGTGGAGTATCTATATTGACTCTTTTGAGAAGGTGATGAGGCTGTTGTGTAGTTGTTGAAGCCTTTTGATGGAGTCGAGCTATACGACTGACGCTTCAAGTAAGTTCCCTCACCCTCCATGCTTATGCTGTGTTTGAGGTAACAATAACAAAAAGGAAAATAAAAGAGGTTCAAGTACGTCAGTAATGAAATCTTTATAGTGATACAACCACACACACACACACACACACACACTTCACTGGCTTTAAATAGGTTCCAAATGTTAATAGGATAATAGATCGACCGCTTGATTCAAGATGCATTAATGCCAGTACTTGGTCAATCTAGTGATTGAAGGTGTGTAGCCTTATGTTTTTAATTCACTAAATGCTATGCTCAAGTGGCATCCTCAATGTAGCGAAGGAATTAGAGAGGTAACATGGGGTAATAATGCCTACATGTTCAACATCTTCAGGGCGTTTCTACCCTTTTTAGTGGTAAATCGATAAGGGCCAAATGCTATAGCACAATTCCTTTATGAAAATATTTTTTTATCAAGTAGAATATGGACGTATATTATGAATATTGGGGTTAATCTAGTAGTCTTTGTCTTTCCAATGCTTGTCATCATCTTCATCATCTTCATCTTCGTCATCTTCATCATCGTCCTTGTGCCATTCCTTCTCGTCATCTTCATCATCGTCCTTGTGCCATTCCTTCTCTTCATCTTCATCATCTTCATCGCCTTTATCCCACTTTTTGTCGTCCTCGTCATCCTCCTCATCTTTGTCACCTTTCTCTTTACCATGATGGCCGTAGCCCTTGTCCTTGTCGTGATGGTGATGATGATGATGATTATGATCATGATCATGATGATGGTCAGTATCTGTTGTGCATTGTTCTACGAGACCCTCAGTATTTGAACAGCGGTATTCAATGTTGGTAGTAGGTCGAAGGAGTACAAGTGTTCTTGTTCTTGTCGTTGTAGTAATAGTGCCGCTTTCTGTTCTTGTCAATAACCCATGAGTTACTGTGGTTGTACCAGTGGAATCAGGCACAGTTACAGTAGTAGTCTCTATAAGATCATCAACAGTGGTGGTAATAGTGGCTGTCTCTGTATAATCAGCAGGACATGGGCTATATTCACTTGTAATGACGCCATCCGTTGGCTCAGGAGGTGGCGAAAATGTTATAGTTGTAGTTTCGGATGTGTTGCTTTCTGTGTTCGTTCTACTCCATGTTCTGGTTCTTGTTCTTGATATAGAAGGGATTGATGAAGGAATAGAAACGGTAGGAGGTTCACTAGTAACATGCTCAGGCACACAACCCAAGTACTGGTCACAGTTGCCACCTGCAGCACTATAAATTAGAGAGGCGGTTAGTTGTGTATTTCAGAGCCTTTCGTACTTTATCTATACGTGCTTGTAATCGTGGATTTCTACACCCGCATTCAGGTTCTCCCAGGTATAGTCCTAATACCGATGATAAATTTCATGAAATGCAATCAGATGCTTCAATTATTACAACATACCAGGCCAATGAGATTACCAGAGAAGTTACCTACGGAGCCGTCGACAATGTGGCCTAGATATGTAAAGACACAGGCTTAGTATATGTATCGATGTACCCCTTCCACAATGTTTACCTCTTGGTGCCAAGGTAAACCCACCAAATTGGTTTGCAGTTCTTCTGATGAGAGTAAATTCTCCATCAGGGACGTATTCCCCAGTAACTGCATCAACCGGGTAGAAATTATAGATCAACTTGCAAGGATTGAAACCAAGAGCTGATGTATACAATGAAATGTTTAGTTCGACGCCTAAAATGACTGAGATACGACTTACTTGGGTTATTGCTGTCGAGTTCAATGGTATCGCCATTTACAACAGGAATCTACTTTAGAAATTAGAGCACGTTTCTTTGTAGTTTACTCGTTCAACTTACATTCAATACATAGGTCTTGTCAGGATCGATTTCTGAACCTTGGATACCATTCCAGTTACCTTGTCCAAAGAAGATGGCAGAAGGATCTGATTCAATTTCAGGGTATGAACTACAGATAGCACCACTACAAGAATGGAAGGTGATAATCTCATAGTTGGCTAATTGACCTTCACGAAGCTCAGTCAATGAACCGTCAGGCTCAAGCACGACGGTAGGTTGAAGGGCGGCAAAATCTTGATTGGACTTGATCGACATTTGTCTGACGATATCGAAATTAAAGTTACCGGTGCCTAATTGATCGGTAACAAAGCAGCCATTATCCATCTCCAAAACTTCTTCAATAGTTCCACCCAAGTTGAGGAAAGCATTGCCATGAACATGCGTATTAAATGTATCAACAATGCCTCCGACAACAAGACCATAAGAGTTGAATGAATTAGGGTCACTACAATCAGCACCCTATTTTGTTGGATATGTACCGTTAATGTCCCGTTCAAAACATATTAGATGAAATGCCTTACATGATTGGCATTCACCACGTAATTGGGAGCGTGCATGTTGCCCTGTACAGCAAGGCCACCCAAAATATCGGTGCCACCACCAGTATAAAAGTCGCCAAAGAAAATACCAGTGAATCGAGTCAACTAAACAATTACTTCAGTATTTACCCACGCTGCAAATGTTGACTGTAGCCTTACAATGTCATTTTCATAACCACTGGTTTCACGACAATCATCTAAATTAGTTTCGACAGCGCGAGGAAACAAATATCCGCCAAATCTTTGCACAATGCTGACTTGAGCAGCAAAGCTTGATGATACAAGCAACGCAGCTACAGCTAATGATAATGAACGAACCATGATGATCACACCTGAATTTCTGGTTCATGAATTAATGATCGACTCTTATATACGCACCCAAATTAGCATCGATTTTTTTTTAATTTCGCAGAACAAATATTTTTGACATTCTCTGAGAGCGCTAGCAACAAAAATGCGTGTTGTTTATGCTTACCTTGTTGTAAT
>DF836494.1:33968-48663 GCA_000950595.1 Mucor ambiguus
TGTAAACATACTACTCAAACGTAAATAATGTAATTTAAATTAAACTTTGGAAGGCATAACAAAAAACATTTATGGGGCTATGTGAAATGATCTAAACAATGGACTACACCGTTCCAGTAATGTGGGCGGCCTTCAGGGTGAAATAAATTACAAATTTTCGTCATTAAAGCAAACTAAAATATAGTTATTTATCCATATTTATACAGATTGTTTATAGACATGGAATGTTTAACAGCGTTTAGCTCAAGCTATTTGATCGAATGCTAAAGGAGCGTAATCGAAAGCAACTGTACCTGATCCTTTTCTGTTTGTCCATATATTGGTGCATCCCCGATAATATGTTTTGATATCGAAGTCTCCTCGAAGGCTCACTATCCATACCATATTTACTGACGTACATAAATAAATTGGTGTCGCTGTGTTGGAATGCTATATATTGCCCATAACAATAGCTTTCTTAAATTACTATGAAATGCTGTTTGCATTTTTGTCAAGACGATGGTCACAAGCCTGGTAGCCTCTTGTTTCAAAATTTTGTATAATCAGTTTTTATAGATTAAAAATCATGATTAAGATGCTCACTAGCGGTTGACAGCACATACAAATACAAGTTACCTTCTGTCGAGAAAAGCTGCCAAATACCAGCGCCCACCGCCAAAATTTATTCATTCTCCGATTGTCATCCTATTCTGATTTGTTTATTTTCGAACATCCTGGATACAATTCAACCTATTTCGCAAAATTTGGTTAGTAAGTTGTGATGATTAGCTCATGCTTCATAATGCATTCCTAGAGTAATTTTCAATGCACATCCGATGGTGCCAGCTATACAAGATGCTTAAATCAAACATATTGAGCAATCACTGAAAATGTCGAGATTTTACATATAAAGGTCTCACAAACTAGATTTCAGGGGTTGCTTGGGATAGATAACATCACTTCAGTTTAATACATGTCATAGTAGAAGTTTTCATTTTCATGGCGAAAAACGCGATCGTTTAATTTTCAATGAAAACCATGAGGTACCTCTCATGGTTTTTGATGGATTTTCGACGATCTAAAAAAAGTTGAGAAAAGGTGTCAGTAAGTGAATACTAGACGAGAGCAATTATCTAGTGCTATTCTGGAAGTCTAAAACGGCGTCTAACGCAATAAATCAAGACCTATATTACCAAAAATTCAGCCGTGTTTGGCATATCTTTGAGTAATGGGAGGTATTACAAATATGCAGTACGGCCACATATGAATTGTCTTTATTGATACAGATGTGGAGCACCATAAAAGTATCAGAACTACATTTACAAAGTAATCCGATCAAAAATTGCCTAAAGGTATCATGACTCATCTTTGCAGTATACTCATTTTATTTAGAGTCGCAAACTCTGATATGAATTTGAGTGTTCCAGTGCACGGACATCTATTATATTTTTCAAAAGCAATACAGGTCGCTAATACCACACCATTTGCAGCAATTCAGGAAATGTCTTGCTGAAGCAATTAGGAGCAAGTGTAGCAATTCCTTCATTGTTAGTCAATGTCATCTAATGTATTATATCTTAGGTTATTTGATGCAATGCGAACGACCTGAGCTTTATAAATGGATCCGATCTGCTGCTGCATCTGAAGAACTGCTCAAACTCGGACAAGCAGCAGGTAGTAGCCCATCCGAAAGGCTATGGGGCAACCCGTCAACAACATGCTGTGTGTGAGTACAGCAAAAAAATCAAAGTAATGGGGGCAAATATATTTCTCTTCAACTTATATCCGTATGTGTTGATGATGTCTTGGTAGCCATTCAAATGCACTTGGTGCAAGTTGAGCTATGCTAGCGGCAGGCATATGCAAATGCCGAACAACTCATTACAAAAAATGCCCTAATAAAACGCTCGTTACAGTTGACGAAACTAGGTTGGGCTAATGAAAATATTTTCATTGACCCAACCTAGTTTCGTCAACTGTAGTCAAAACCAAAGAACAATAAGGATATGTCCAAATTTGTACACATTATTTTCTGCTATAAATGATCATAGTGTTCACTTTGGGGTATGTTGGTATACGCTAGAGTAATACATCTCGAAGCGCACTTGATTATTATCCTTGCTCATAAGCTGGCATCTTAACACTGCTGTTCAATAAACCCTATATACTGCGTCCAATGTTATCTTTGCAGTAGTCAACACGCGCGAGCTGTTTGATTTTAGCAATGAGATACAAGTTGCATAGGTATCGTTTGAGAGTAGAAACTAAGGAGAGAAGGAACAAACTGGAGTCATCGTTATCTTCTATTTAGGAAGCACTGAATGATATCAATCCAAAAACGAACATCTCTTCTGTTTCTTGTTTCATGATCTGTAATGAACAAGTTTAAAACCAACCACCTTGATGTTGGATTTTAGCCTTTAGCGGTCTTTTGTTATTAGCGCATAGATGACACTATTACCATCTTGCTATTTACTATACATGTTCAAATCAAGGAAGCAACTGGATGATATGCAGGTCTCCACAGGCACATGGCTCCCTGAAAATTACTTGATATTTGCCATGAAACAGCATTTCTTTGTTTTGGGATGATCAGAAAAAAAGGAGCTACAGAAATGTCGGGAGGAAGGATGGAAATGACAGCATCTGTACATAAACCAATCAGACACCTGCTTAATTGTTAAAACTAGATTTTTTTCTTGTTCATTCATCTTTACTTTTTCTTTCATTAAGCAATACCATGTGTCGATTCTTATTATACAAGGGAAACCAGCCCATTCTTCTTGCTCATGTAAGTTGGTGATTACACTGAGAAAGATCTAGATTGTAATCTTTGTATCCATTACAGCTTATTACACGACCAAAGCACTCAATTGTCAATCAATCGTTTGATTCCCGATTACGTCTAGATACCAGAAGACCATTGAACGGTAGGATTATATGGATTATTTGCGGCAGTCTAGATGACTGACTATATTTCAGGTGATGGATTTGGTGTAGGATGGTACGATAACGAAACGCCTGAGACAGAAAAAGATCCCATCACGCCCTGCATTTTTACATCAGTAACACCGGCATGGAACAATGTCAATTTAGTGAGACTTGCCGAAAAGATCAGAAGCCCACTTGTGTTTGCTCATGTTCGTGCTAGTACATCTGGAGCTGTGTCTGAAACAAACTGCCACCCTTGGTCGTAAGTACATCATAGCAATTCATCCAAATACAACATGTATTGACTTTGGCACCAGATTTGGACGTTTGATGTGGATGCATAATGGCGGTATTGCAGAATTCGACAAATTCAAGCGTAAATTGCAAAACTCTCTACCGGATGAATTGTTTTTGTTTGTGCAAGGCAGCACAGATTCTGAATGGGCTTTTGCTTTGTTCCTTAGTTTTGTAAGTGGGATTGACTGCGTGGAAAAGGGACATGTAATAATCGTCCTCTAGCTGAAAAATCCAAATGCCAATTCATTTGAACACCAAGAGCTCAAGGAAGCAATGCTCAAGACGGTTGCTCAACTGAATGCTTATGCTGAAGAATACAACATAACTGAGGTAATAATACTCATGTAATTTTGTTCTAATCTCATGCTAACATGCGTGAATTCAGCCTTCGCTGTTGAATTTTGCAGTGACAGATGGTCAAACAGTGGTTTGCATTCGTTACATCAGCAGCAGAACAGAAGAAGCAGCTTCACTCTATTTCTCTTCAGGCACACGATTTGAATGTTACAGACCTGGCCATTATCGCATGGTCAAAGCGGATAGAAGAGAAGACATCGTGGTTGTGGCATCAGGTATTGCAGCATGTTGAATGTGTTGGTTTCATAATTAAATCTCATGTCATGTTTAGAACCTTTGACATTTGAAAAGGCCGATTGGCTCACCATCCCTACCAACAACATTCTAGTAGTTACTCCCAAACTGAATGTGTTGCTACAGCCTATCAAGGACAAATTTTACACACCAGAGAGAGGTATCGAAGTCAAGATTAACGATGAAGATGTGGCTATTATACCAGAGCCTAAGGCTCAATTATTCAAGGCACAAGCCGAAGAACAAATGCAACATGATTCTCCCATCTTGGTTGGTTAAATCGCTGCCTTTTAAACTCTTGAACCTGAATGGAAAAAAAATAGAGCTTATGTTTTCTTTCTTGGCTTAAAGCACACACTATAAATCTTGTTCCCTATTCCTACTCCCCTCTTTTCTCTTTTTCTTTACTTTTTTTTTTTCTTCTTTTGTCTATCTCTACACCTCACATACATACAAACACACAATAAAGAGAGAGATAGAGAAGATGGAAAAGTCAACACTCAAAAGCAGCAATCCATTCAGTGGCTTTGGTCGACCCAATAAGCGTGTCATTCTCATTGGATTGTTCTTATTATCGTTCTTCAGTTTAGGGTTTGTCACATTTTCTCGCACTTGGTTCAACAACCCTTGCTCGGGTGGTAGACTCAAATCAGTAAATGAAGCAATTGCACTATCCACAGATCAGGTGGCATTTGGCAACGAAGAAATAAATGCTGGCAGGGCCACATTTGTTGATTTAAACCAGTTACAAGCTACAGCACAATCCGTCTCAAGACAGGAAAAGGTCTTGATCCTTACACCACTCAAAAATGCAGCAAAATACCTCCCTCGCTATTTTGAACTTATTGACAACATGAAGTATCCAAAGCATCTCATTAGCATTGCATTTCTTGTATCAGACACAACAGACGACACTGTGAACATTTTGAGATCAACAGCTGACGAATTCTTGAATCGAGATAACAACCGCTATGATTCAATCACCATCTACGAAAAGGATTTCAAGTTTGATCTACCCGAGGATAAGCGACACAGTTTCGAATTACAACCCTTACGTCGTTCGTATATGGCTAGATCTCGCAACTATCTCTTAACAGCGGCATTGCGTCAAGATCATGCTTGGGTCTTATGGTTGGATGTTGATGTAATCCAATATCCTGATTCCATTTTGGAAGATCTTCAAAGTGTCGATGTGGATGTTGTGGTACCAAACTGTCTTCGAGAGACAGAAGACAATTCATTCTGGGGCTACGACAAGAACAACTGGCAAGAAACTGAAGAATCCAGAGCCATTCAGGCACAATTGGACCCTGTAGGATGCAAATCGATTTACATGTAGAACGAATTATTCATGTTTGTTTATCTTTTTGTTAGGAATATGTATTACTTGAGGGTAGCACCAAGTTTAAATTAGATGTTGCACACAGTTATTGATCTCTGCTTTAGGGTATTTCGAATTTCTAACCGGGAGATATCTAATGGTAGATATGCCCACGCATGGTAACAAACTAGATAAGGTGCCATTGGATGGCGTGGTAAATATCACGAATTAAAAGCGTCTTATTGTTGGCGATAAGCTGTTAACATTTGATATAATAGGGTGCTACTTTTACTCTGGTGAAAGCCAATGTTCATAGAGAGGGAGCTAATTTCCCTGCGTATTCTTACCAACATCAAGTCGAAACAGAGGGTTTTGCCAAGATGGCTAAAGCAATGGGTTTTGGTGTTTACGGTCTCCCAGCGTACCTAATCTACCATATCAACAATTCTTAAATATCGACTACCGGGATTGACCTTTCTCGGTGATACTCACCGTAATCCATTTTATAATTTAATCAACTCAATGCCGCCTAATTCATTCAACATCTCCAGCCTTTGCAACGAACCAATATAAATTTTGTTATTATTAATTTTGCAACTCTCGCAACCATCCCCTTACTACTACAATTAATTTTGCTATAATAAATTTATTTAAGAGTTTCTTTTCTCTTCTGCCCTCAAAATCAAGGTTCACGGACATTGGATTCAGATACACATGCTTTATGTCGAATGTTGTCTTTTGTGTCCTTTGGGTTGTATATTTGCTGATTTCAGTTTTTTCAAGGCTTCTCTACCTAGGATGAGGCATGAATCTTTTCCCGAAACAGCCACTTGCTGGATGTCTAGAGCCTTTTTCTTTGCTAGCGGTAAAAATGTGTTCGTTCTATCACCAAATTCGAATTTTTTTGAGTCAAATTCACATTGAGTCAGTATGAATTGGCCACTATCTTTATCCGCGTAGCAAGTCCATATATGAAGGGGTTCTGCGTGACATGTATTAGCAATGACACATAGCAGGTAGACATATGGCGTACCTTTTATCATGGTGTTTTTGCAGATGATGTGTGTTCCGCTTTTAAATTTCATCGATTGAATGTCCTTTCCCATCAATTTGTGTATATTGAACTTTACTACGGATAAAGAGGGTTCGATAGATCGACTGATTCGAATTGGATTATACAGTTGTTGACTGATTGCTAGCAAAACTTCCTGATCAGTGAATGTGTGGCATTGCATCGATATGATAGGCACTACAGGTTAATAAAATTCAGTACATCCATCAAATTCCAAGGTCTTTGAATACATATTTACAATTCGATGGCAGTTTTAACAGGTGATGTCTCTTGAATTCGACTTCAGGCTCATTTTCAATCTTGCTGTCAGCTTTCATAAGAAATATATCAATGATGCCATTTGACCCTCCACACAAAATGTAAACGTCTGCTGGCGATTTGGACCGAGTATCAAGAACGATCAATTGCTGTGTTATTGCATTTCTTGCGTCTGTTCTCAACAATGCACATGTTAAGGCTTGCTTTTCAAGGGTCATTTTAGCGGTTGTTCTAAACACATAAATAGCAGAATCTAGAGTGCCAATTGTAACAATATGGTAGTCTTCTTTCTGGCCGTTCTATTTTCACTCGCTTTAGTTGATCCCTTCCAAGTAAACTGTCAGTGAACACACCTTGAAAGCATTTGATACGAAGATGTTGGTTACAATTCCTTTAATTTGCTTGTTGAATTCAAGTCGCTGAACGGTTGGCTCTTTTGAGGTGTCAACAAGATATATAAAAGAATTCAATCCATCAATCGATTTGGCGGCAATAAAAACATATAGTTTTTCATTCAAGTAGAAATGATTTGCATATTGGAAGTTCACCTTTTCGTCCACATCTGCACATTTCAACTGAAAATAGATGCTGTTATCGCTGCTCCTGATCTCAAAATTCCCTGTATCTAAGCGATGTATGTATGTTGGTTCTTTATCATCTTCTCGAACGAAGATAAAGCTGGAGCGAGTAGTTTTCGCATCGAATTGTGTATCTGTGAATTCGCATGTGTCCATATTGCAAATGTAAATTGGAAAGAGTGACTTTCACAGGGAGAGAAGTGTGCCCATTAATAAAAGCATATTTAGGTGCGTGTAGCACAATCTATTGCTCTTTCTTGTAATTGAGTAAAGTCGTAAAAAAGTATTAGAGACTAGTTGAATAAGTTGAGAAGTACTCTGGTTGATGCACACCGCAAGTTAGCAGCTTCTGTCAACATTGACATTTTTAATCTGTAGATCCAGCTGAGCAAACTCTCAGTCGATACTGGTCAAAGTAGCCAAGAAATTTTCTTTGGCTGAATTTATTTATTTTATCTTGCTGTATTCCCTTCATGAAACATGAGGCAAACCAACTAAAGTATCTTCACAGAAGATAAAAAAACTTACCCCTGAGCGGAGTATGTATGTCAGATTATTTCCTAATTTGGTAATTTTGGACCCTGGCACATATAGCATTGAGACACTTTTAAAGATTATAAGTATGAACGTAGAGATTCTAAGATGAATAAATAAATGTTATTTTTATTGATTGTCTATAAGTAGCTGTCTAAAATTTTGAAATTATTCTAATTATTTACAAAAAGGTATCTGAATTCATTGCAATTTCGACTAGTTTAAATATCAACAGTAATAAGTTCAGGAGAGACACCCTCATATACGATACGATAAACAGTATTGAAGAGAGGAAATTCATGTTGCATGTTTCTGGCTTGTAAGAATTGATTCACTTCTTGTGCTGTCAAAGTACCTTGAAGCTTTTGGCCGTTCAACAATTCAGCTTCTAATTGTTCGATGGGTTTACCAGTCAAGACAAATGCCTCAGCAACCTTTCTGTTGCGACCACCATTACAAGTAGTAATCAAATCAGCAGCACCACAAGATTCAAAGAAAGTTTCAGTTTGAACAGCATCACCAAAGAAAGTTTGACCAAACTTGCGCATTTCCATAAGACCCAATCGAATAATAGCAGCCTTGGTGTTGCTACCATGGCCAAGACCATCAGAGAAACCAGCTCCTACGGCAACAACATTCTTGAGGGCACCACAAAGCTGAACACCAACATGATCTTGAATGACATTGATACGGAAGTATGGAGTATCAAAGAGCTTCTTGAAGGTCATACCATCTTCCATGTTGGGACAACCGATAGTAGATTCACAGAACTTTTCCATGGCGACTTCATTTGCAATGTTGGCGCCACTTAAAGCTGCACAAGGGATATCCAAAATGCGAGAGATTTCTTCGGAGAAGAGGCGGGTGCCATCGGCAGTGATTTCAAGACCTTTGATGAGAGAGATAGCACGGGCATTAGGAGCCAAATGACCCTTCATTTTCTCACAGATACCATGAATGAATTGATGGGGAACAACAAAGACGACCAACGTAGCACCTTCGCAAGCCTTGATCACATCAGGAACAGCAATAACATTGTGAGGAAGAGCAACGCCCTTCAAGTACTTGATGTTCTCATGCTTTTCGTTGATAATTTCTGTCAAGTTCTTACCATCGATTTGCTCTTCGAATACCCATTGACGAACGGTAGGTTCGAATAAATCAGTGTGACGAGCAGTGTTTGTACCAACAATCTTGGCAATAGCAGAACCCCAGTTACCGGAACCAATGATAGCGACTTTTTCGAGAGAAGGCATGTTGTATATTTTTGTGTGTGTGTTTGTGTTGATTGAATAGATTGATTATGGGGGAATCAGAACTTGGATCAAATTATGGAGCTGTATTTATACTGTTGTCTTTATTATCATCTCCAAAGACTCCGTCTGCGGGGTCAAATCAAAGTGATAGACTAATAACTTTCTGAAAAAAGGAAGTAGATATTAATCCGAAACCTAAAGATTAAGCTATCACATTATCAGTTTCTACTTCGAAAAGTATACAAAAACATTACTATTTATCACTTATTTTTCTTCATTTGGTCTATTTCTCATGACATTTGTAATAGCCTTTGATATCTAATCTACTTGCTACATAGTATTTGTACATGACGTTCGTTACATCGGGTATCTGCGGCTATTAAAAAAAAAAGTCAAAAAGGGGTAAGCTTAAAGTGGGGACCATGTTGCGCTTTACAGCTTGACATCATAATTCTTATCAATCTTACATATCAAGGCAAACGAGTTCGGCCCTTGGAAAATTCGACGCCGTAAAAGTTTTCTACGCTATTTAGTCTTGGTTACCAGCAAGCAGTGCATTTCTCGTTGCTGTATAAACTACATGTGCAAATGTCTTTTGCAACATATTTTCTCACCCTACTGCTTTGACATTTGGTTACTATGGTATCAAATTTCGATTTTCTGATCTGATCCAATGAGTCGCAAGAAAGCGTCTCTTCTGAATCCGAGACGAATGGTTTTCAATCGCATTTAATATGCAATTAATTACACATACTTCTTTATCTATCAAGCACACCCGATTCTTTGTTCAATTTACTACTTAAGAAGCGTCATTTCGTTTATCAATTCAAGTGCCGAGCAATCACAATAACCTGTTTAAGCTTTTTAGCTTAATTTCTGATTGAGAAGCCAAGGGACAGGAACGAGAATTGCGATAGTGAATAGGAAATCACTGATTTTCAATACATTGTTGTGGGTCTGATTTAATAACCGCACGCTAATTTAGGTCATTTTCTGCATTCAGATTACAATCAACAGTAAACAAAGAAAACGTGGTATCAAATCAATTGAGAACATGTTAAAGTGTATCTATATTTTAATCTTTTTTTATGAAGGAAATGATGCTTAATGTGCTTTTAGATGCCGCTGAATGTGATCAATCTCATGGATCGTATCCCTCATTTCATTTTGTGTTTGTTGTATGATTTTACTCTTCATCCTTCTTGGGCTCGTCATGCTTCTTTTCAATATCATGCAAAGTCTTATCAGTATCAACAGGCTTAGCTCCACCGAAAGGATCAGGCTTGCTACCGGCAGATTTGGGAGCTGCAGATGGTGCAGAATCAACAGTACGAGGCTTCAAGTTGAGTCGAGGGCGCTCGGAAGGACGATCTAAAACCAATATTCATATGTTATCAACATTTGTATCACTTGTTTTATGTTTAAGACCTAACTTACCACGGCTACCAAAACTGTCGCGGCCACTATGACCCCAAGAGGTATCACCACGACCACCGCGGCCACCGAAACCGCCACGGCCACCCTCTCTGAATTCACGGCGAGGAGCTTCGGGGAGGTCAATGGGACCAGTACGACGCCATGAATCGACATCAGTACGATCAGGTTGACGAACACGCTCACCATCACGAGCTATGAAAAACCACACTGTTACTAGATAGTCCTACTCACATTTTAACACTACTTACGAGGCTCAGCAATGTTGACACGAATGTTACGGCCTTGAACACTTTCACCAGACAATTCTAAGGCACCCTTGAGAGACTCAACATCCTCAAATTCGACATAACCAAAACCCTTTGATCTTTCAGTTTCACGATCCTTGACAAGACGGATCTTGGAGATCTTCAAGTTGCTGAACAAATCAGTCAAATCATCATCAGTAGCATCGAATGATAAGTTGGCAACATGAGCAGTATAAGGGGGTTGAGTGGGGAGGTCAACGGGAGCACGGGGAGCAAAAGAACGTTCACGTTGTTCGAAGCCGCCGCGTTCACTACGTTCTATCAGAGATCATATGTCAGCCCTGGACTCTTCTTTCTTCCATTCACAATGCGCATAAAATTGATTTACCATAACGATCGCCTCCACGATCACCACCGAAGCTACGGTCATTACCGCCAAAACTGCGGTCATTGTTTCCATAGCTACGGTCATTGCCGCCATAACTGCGATCACTGAATCCACGGGAAGCGTAAGAATCAGATCTGTCTTCCTTGCCTGATACATTGAAATAAGTCGATTAGACATAAAATTAGATTGCAGCAAATACTCTCTTCCTTACCAGCAGCTAATCGTATGATTGAATTGAAATCAAGGATGTACAAGCATATTAGTAAGACATTATTTTATTGGATATATCATTTCCCAAGCTTTCAATAGTTGCCACTCTTCATGAGAAATGATTAAACACTTACGAGCAGAGGGAAGGTCGGCGACATCATCAGCCCAAGACGAACCACCAGTGGCTATACACAAAAGCAAAGAAGGAGACTGATGTCAGTATACATTTATCTCTAAACACTTGCAATATCCACTCACTATCGTTGGCTAAAAAGTCAGACAATGACATCTTTTGTGCTTTCTTCTTTCCAGCTATACATGTACATAAAGCAACAAATTAACAAACATGAAATTACCAAGAATTATAGGCATTTATTCAACTTTACACATTTTTCGAAATAGAGTATAATGGAACTATACAAAGAACTAACAGAAAAAGAATTTTTTGTTTGACATGAAAATTTTGAGTAGCAACTGTTTCTCTCTCCCTCCCACTGCGTCTTCTTTCTCGGACGGTGTTTCAACGAAAACGCACTGCTGGACATGCGTCTATTTCTGTTTTCATCTAGCACATTAGATTGCATCTAAGCTACGTTTTTCAACTTTGCCGTAGTAGCCTTATAGCTCCAAAGGGGATTTGATAACTATATGATGTCTTTTTACTTGTGAAAAGACTTGGCAATTTACGACTATGTGTTTGGGTGGCTTCCACATGCTGGTTTAGTGTTTGATCCATTGATTTGAGTACATGCAAAACAGTCACCGGTGCAATAGCACGAGGCTTTTTGATCCAATGTTTAGCTTATCAGTGCCATATCCAGCTGTAAATCTGATGATCATGTAACAAAGCAAACAAATCACATTGAGAATTTAGAACGGCTTGTCCATTTTATATAATTGACACTGCAAGCCCAAAAAAATCTTGATATATCCCTCGAATATGAGTGATGTCTTTGAATCAACTTACATGGGCTGGAATGAAATCAGCAATAATAGCCTGTACAGTAGACGGCTGTGTAGTTACGCTGGTCAATCAAATGGCTGACATTCGCAATATAGAAGTTACCAAGTTCATGCACATTCAAGACAAGTTTAGCAGAGATTAGGTAAGCTGGCCATGAGATTCAAGCATGATATCGATGACTCCGTTCGAGAAGAGAGACTAGAGATTGCAGGAAACTACAACTTTTTGTTTAGTAATCTTTAAAGAAAAAGCATTGTAATAATCTTAACGTCCTGACTCTTGCACAGAAGTGTCTTGATCCTAATGCAGCCTTATTTAATCATTTAGCATGCCCAATAAGTGTAGGACAGCAATTATATATTTCAAAATATGCTTCTTTCTTTGGACTCACAGATTGCCACAATCATACCTGAAAGACAAAAAAATATGTATGAAAAACAATATAAAGGAGCTTGACTAAGCTAAAGCGCTCTTCAATTCACAATATCCTTCGTACCAGCTTTCAGAAACGTCGTTTACTTTCATGATCTGTTTTACGGCTCAAACGTTTAAAACCCAGATCGAGATTCTCGTCCTTGTTCAAGATGATTGGCAGATTTCGTCTTTTTTCGACTCGATCGATGTAGTTTGTGAGACTCGACTATACAAACTGTAATGTTCGTATTGCACTTCCTAATGTACTCTTGAAGAACTTTTTAATGCGCAAGCCATGGTACCAATTATAATATATATTTTAAATAAACTTTTTGATCAATTTCACAGAATATCAAATAACGTTTTTAGCGAAAATGTCGAGATTTTACATGGGAAGGTCTCACAAAAGTGGTTTCAAAGGAAGCGTTGGGTCTGGATAAATATTTTGATTCAATACATGCCATAGTAAAAGTCTTCGTATTGGAGGCTAAAAACGCGATCGTTTAATTTTTGATGAAAAGTATGAGGGGTACCTCATGCTTTTGAGTCGATTTTTGGCCTTGTTTTTTTTGTCCCAAAAAAGTCGAGCAAAGATGTCAGGGAGTAAATGCTCGATAAGAGAGATTGTTTGGTGCTATTCTGGCGGTCTAAAATGCCTTCTAGTGAAAGAAATCAGGACTTGAATACATATGAATCATGCCGCAATCTGCATGTTTTCGGACAATTAGAGGCAAAGTAAGTATATTAGATGCCTGCATGCGAGTTGATCCTGATAATACAGACATGATGCGCCGTAAGAAAGCCAAATCCACAGCTCCAGGCTAGTTTGGGTTGGAATGATATGATAAGAAACAGTTAAAAGGCGAGGTCTCAATATATATTGAGATGATGCTCGAGCAAAGCAGTTACGATCTTTCGATGTTTACCACCTGGTAAATGTATGCTAAGTTTTGAGTTATTCTGATAACCAAGTAGCATTAGAGGGCCCTCTTTCTATGCTATTCGCCTGATGGACGGACAACGGAGACTGGGTTTGGCCTTATTAAAAGTCGACTTTGCAAAGATAGTTCCTCTCGGTTGATGCAAAGTATATTTGCTTACTACGGTCAAACCCTCTTGTGTTTCACGTTATGACAAAAAAATTGCGAAGCTTGTGACACTAGTTGTCCTACGCGACAGAAAACCTTGTCTCACAGTACGCAGAAAGCACAAAACATCGAATCAGATAGCAAAGCGAATGGGTGCACTTGTTTGGGAAAAATACCAATATCATTTATAGATACAGTCGATAGTGCTACACAGAGCCAGAAACGGTATTTTTAGACACAACAATGCAGTATTTGTTTGCATGTGAGTGTGAGTGTGAGTGTGATATAAATAGCTGTTTTCACAATTAGACAATTGGTTTAATATAGACTACACTGACGGTATGCTGAATACTGTTAACCAATACATTATATCACACATTTTTGAAGAGAGCTGTAAACGAGGCATTTATTATATTTGGGGTTTACATGATTAAGCGAGCAAATAATAGAGTAGATGTATGGAAATTGACAGATTCTGATTCTGATCCGCCACAAAGTGAAACCAAATGAGATTTTGCTATTATTGAATAAGTCAAGCTGCTTAGCGACAGTAAATGTATAAAAAAAAAAAGAGTGCTGTTGCTATGTTTGATCCAATTTGAAATCAAGGGGTCGTTTTTTATCAGATTTTACACCATGTGCTCCATCACATGCATTTAATGAACATTTACTAAATAGTAGTGTCAACATCTAACTGCTTAAACTGTTTCATATCCTCTGTGAGGAGGCCAAACAAGACCGATATTACACATTGCACTGACAGGCATGACGACATTTGGAATTAGTCAGATTCATTGATTCATCAATGATTCTGCTAATTCAGTCGTCAATATAGGCCATATCTCATAATTAAAAACGCATAATACTGCTTAATCAAGTCATATACCGCAGATCCCTTCCTTTTTTCTTTTTGGCCATGATATTTGCTATCGATTTATGACATTTCAGTTTTGCATAAAAGAAACTGCAAGTGCCAAAAGATACCACGTTTGTTGTTTGATTGGAGGAGCTTTGCTCCGCATTTAAATGTAACCTTAAATCCAACAAAACATCGCAACCTCGAATAGCTCATTATTACGGTTGATTGGATTTGAAACAATTACAAATAATGAAAATAGACTTTTCCATTTGT
>DF836493.1:40416-62334 GCA_000950595.1 Mucor ambiguus
AGCATCCAATGCCACTGCTAAATCAAGAGCCCAAGATGACTTCAGGCAATACTTTATGCTCAATTACTGTAGCCTCCTTATGGCTCTTTGTTGTAAATAGATCGCCACATGTATTTAGGCACCCTTTCAAAAACTTACATAAGATGATTCCATTGGATAGCAATTAGAATTTCCAACTCAAGATGACATTTGAGATGTTGCCCTGAGCACGTACAAATATACAGAGATAGCTTGCTTGCTACATGATAAATCAACTATGCGCAAGCTTTTTCTTTCGTTACATAACGTAAAATTGGATGAATGGAGTAAGCTTGTGCCATGCAAATACCATTGGTACTTCAAGCGTCTGTATTTCTTAACAATAGGTTCTTTACAATGAAGAAAAAAATGACGTAGAGGAGATAGTTTATCGCTCTGATCAATTTCTTCTAACCATCGACCTACAATTATACTTGGATTAATTACCAAATTATCGACTGATTCGATGTATTATAGCTTAAAATCTGTTTGACAGTATCAGCAAGAAGCCAAAATACAATTTCAATTTCCGCTTAGCATTGCTGCAATATTTTGGATCTCGACTTGGTTTGGCAAATCTCCTTTCTATTTTGCCGAATTCCACTATTTACCACATAAGAATGGTACCCTACTTGTCTATGATTTTCTATGACAATTTTCAAGGCAAACTTAACCATGGTACTCATCATCAATTTTTTTTTATCAAAGTTACTGTGCAATCTTCAAAAAACTGAAAAACGGGTTTGAGCCAGAAAGTCCACATTTCGCATATAAAAGTCTCACATAATTAGCGTGGACTATTGCATCGAACTTTTCTGAGTATTTTGATATTATAAACATCATAGAAAAAAACGTCGTTTTTGAGGTTAGAAATCCCATCAATTAATTTTTCTAGATTTGGCCTTACTACCCCCCGTCCAAAATCGATAGATCTCATCGACTTTTTCATGAACCCAAGAAATTGAGATAAAGTATCAAGCTGTAGCTACTCGTTGAGAGAAACACTCTGGTGCTGCTCTGACGGTCTGTAAAGGCCTCTAACTCACGATATCAGTGATCTAAATCACCAAATTTGCTGTGTTTTACCTCTTTTACCGCCATAGAATACTATAGGAGGCACATCCTACTGCACCAATGCTGCGAACTGTTCATTGATGCACTCTCTTGCCATTTAAAATTGATAATTTGTTGATGCGATTGTGTGGTGCCTTACATATGAACGCATTTCACAGTAATCTGCACCAATATCTAGTAAACTGTCATGTATTGTTGGGTGCCTGAATCAAGTAATGCTGAATACAGTTCTTCTTGATAAAGAGCTTCTCTAAAAGAACTACGCAGGCTCAGAGTTGTTGGGATCAGCGATAAGTGTGGTCATTCCTTTGAATTATTTGATGTAAATCCAGTCTCAGGGCTAAAAACCAGGAAATATTAGCAACAAAGACGGCTATGCGCATCCAATCTTCGCACTGGCGAGACCATCGTCAACCAGCTCAGATGGCCTATCTAGTCTGAAAAAATACATTTCTTATGATGAAATAGAATTAGTCATACTCATCTACAGGTGGACCCTCGCTAAATATATTGCCAACATTGAACCTATGCAGTCTTTTATAGATGCAGCTCATGCCAGACATTATAGTTCCACACATCCGCAGCTTGACGCTATGTATATTTGTACAATGTAGCACAAATCATTTGGTCCTGAAAATCCTTGACACTAAAACTATTTATTAAGGAAAAATGCTTTGAAAAATTCTATTTGATATGAGAGAGGCAAGGAGAAAAGCGCAAGAGGATTATAATATTTGATTGCGTGTTGTGTGTTGCTTGTGTTGCGTTGGGATGGTGTGTATTTGTTGTGTGCGAGTGTGGTTGATTGTGAAATTTATGTATAATTGTATAAAATGTTTTAAGGTTTTCCGTGATCCTTCACCGCATCAGCATTGCTTTGACTCGAAGAAGACATGGGAATGATATCTTTGTTGTTGTTGTTGCTGGTGGTTTTGTTGGCTACTGTCTTTGCAACTGAATACACTAGACCAGCAATAAAACCAACAATGATGGCTGTAACATTTCCAAATGTAGCTGGATCGCCAAAGAACATAATACCTGATGCAGCAATGGGCAATTTATTTAATGCGCCTACCATGGAATAAGTTGTAGATGAAGTTGTACGAACACACCAAGCAGAAGCATAAGACATGGCAAAAGCAGATGCACCTGAAAAGATCATGGCAATCAACATGGCTTGACGCACATCAGCAGGGCTAAACGGTATATTAGTACTCACTCTCGTCAAAACCAACCGCCCCTTTCATGAGATACTTACAAATTCTTTGTTAAACTTTCAGCACTCCAATCTTCAAAAATGAAACTGGGAATAATCAAGAGAGGAATGGAGAGGAGGTTGTTGTAGTAGACGGTGTCGAAATCCTTGAAATTGGTAAGCTTGATTCTCTTGCGCATGTAGAGCACAAAGGCTGCAGAGGCAAGACAGTTGGTTGCCATCCAGAAGTAACCAGCCAAGGTTGTATCGAGTTCAGTAATTTGAGCCAAAGTATCACTGAGATCTGCCCAACCAGCAATGACAGAGGAAAGGACCTAAATATACACATTGGGTGTGAATACACTTACACATCAATACACACACGCATAAGCAATCCTCTCCCCCTCCTCCTCCCCACACACACACACGACAACTTACCATTAAACCAAATGAAACCAACATCAAATGAGTGACGCTGCCACCAAACCAAAGTACTTCACCATAGGCGATAAGAATGATGGTCAAGTTCTTGAAGATAGTATAAATAGGAATACGGAGAAACTGGAGTGCTTTTGAACCTGTGTAGATCATAGCGACGAGCGAAGCAGCAATAGGCATCCATTTGCGAGCCTCATCTTTATCAAAATCACGGAACTTGATGAGGTTGAGAAACTTGAATGATTGCAATAGCAGAACAGTGACCAAATTCTAATCATGAAACATAAGATACGCTGGATATAGACTTGGTCGAGATAGTTTAACTTACTTGAATCGTCAAGAGCAAAAAATTCATATTGAAATCGTATCCACTGAGAACGTACTTGTTGGTTACTGTCATGAGAATAGAAGCGAAACAATAACTAGCAATAGGAAGCACAGCTCTCATTCCTGGAGATAACTTGAAGCCAGAGGGGGCGACCACTGTATTCTGTTGGTTCTGATTACCCTCAGGTTCCTGGTCAATAACCACCGTATAATCTGGCTTGCTTTCTCCCATAGTTGATTTTGGATAATGTGATAAGAAGACGAAAGAAAGAGAAAAAGATGGGAGGGCCAAACGAACCCAAAAAATATTTTTTTTACAAGCGGAGTCGCTGCCAATGTGTGTAATGAACAAAAGCCAAGGTGTATCCAGACTAGCTGCAATAATGTATATAGCAGCGAGTAGATGATGATCATCTATCTCTGCCCCCCTTTAAGTTCCCCGCCTTTTTCATTCTGATAGCTCTCCTTTTTCTCATCTCTTGAGCTCAACAAGAAAGCGACCATTTTTCACCTTCAGATCAACCAGTTGAAAATCCACAATGACACAAAGAAAGACGATCTTCTTTTACCCAATTTGATTGTACTACCTTCAATTAAATTTAATGGGAGGAACATCACTTGGCAAATCAATCAGCGAATATACCATCCCAGTCAATTGACAACCAAGATTTTGTCATGCAGTTGTCATATGCAGTTACTGGATTTCATGTGCTCACCGATGTTTCTCAACAATTTACTACGTTTTTTGAATACCAGCGTTTCAAAAGAGCTATTATTATACCATTCGAGAGGTTTCATTGCATTCAAAAATGATGATGAATTGCCAAGAAGAAGATCGCCCAGTCTGCTGCCCCAATCAAGAGTACTTATTATACCAGGTACTTGCTTTTATAATTTCATCTGCATGTCTGGCTTCATATTTCATTTGTGAGATGTCTCGAGTGGCTTCCGACCAGAAACTATAATTTGTAAGGTGAAGTGTCGGCGGACTGCCTGTGCATTGATAGAGCATAGAAACAATATTATAAAGTGGAGAGAAGAGCTGGTAGGCTTCATTCTAAAAATAGTGAATAGCAAGTTTACATTTCTCACTACAAGTTCACATTAGAGTAAGTATTGTACGAAAACCAAAGATTTCAGGCATGAAAACATCCAAGATATTAACTAATGGTAATTATACCTAATCAAAATTCTTTTCAGTTCTCCATTACCATCTGATTGGCATCACAAACCCTGAATGTCTTCATCAAAGTGCATTTTGGCCATCAGCCAGCCAAAATCAGTTCTAACTCAGATTCACATATATACTGCTCGATATTGGCCAGATTTTGACTCTTTGCGACCTGTTCAAACGATTCTCGTATATTCGACTATACAAATTGTGATCATCATCTCGAAACCCCTTAAGATTTCTAGGATCACTTTCCAAGGCGCATCCAATGGCACCAAGCAAAACAGGTACTATGAATATACTTGTTGAATAATGCCCAAAAATAACTAGTAGCGATCTGGGCCGAAATGTCAAAATTTACATACAAAAGTCTCACAAACAAATTTTCAGAGGCTGTTATAAATCGAGAGAAGCATTTCTATTTACTATATACCATAATGAAAGTGTTCATTTTTGAGGCCAAAAAAGCGATCGTTTGATTTTCGATGAAAACGATGAGGTACCCCTCATGGATTGAAGCGATGTTTTTGAGGTCCTAAAAAAGTTGAGCAAAAGTAGCAGGAAGGAAATGCCAGACGAGAGAGGTTGTTTGGTGCTACCCGGACGTTCTAAAACGGCTTTTAACACTAGAAATCACTACCCAAAAGTATACAGATTTCGCTGGATTTGCATACTCTCGAGTAGTAAGAGACAATGCTACTAAGCTGTATGCCTGTATGCAGGCTCTTTTTTCGTTGATTTAGACGTAGACCATCACAGGAGATTCAGATCCACAGATACAGCTTCCCTATGGAGGTTTTTTTTACGTCAAGGCGAGAGATTAAAAAGTGAACGTTTAGTATTTGTAGCATGAAAAAGCTGCTGGTCTTGCACTTTTACTAGCATTTCTGGCATTTACTGTGAAGACTGTTCTCAGAGGACTGCTGCAGTTCCAAATAATAGACACTTGCCTTAACAGTACATCCACTCTTTCTTCTTTCTTTCTTTGTCATAAGTTGGTCGAGTCATGGAAGCGCCTCCAGATCCTGTTGAGTCGGAAGACTCTCCAGGCTATATGAATTATGCGGATGTTGACGATTCTGATTTCCAAGTACCTCTGCCTATACCAGACGACAATAGCAACAAACGTAGGATGGAAGACTCAGACAGCCAGCAAGACGAAGAGGACACTACTGTGTGCGGCATCTGTCAAAAAGAATGGACCAACAACGGGTTCCACAGTGTTATTCAAATGAAATGTGGTCATTGCTTTGGAAAATCGTATGTTGGAAGATAATGGAATGTGTCGGTTGATGTTTAGATTGACCTTGTTGTGCTACAGCTGTATCAATGAGTATAAGCGAGATAAATCAAAGAATAGCACATTCAGCTGTTTTCTCTGCGGGTAAAAGCACATGCACCTCACAGCTCAGTGCTCGTATTGACATTCCAATTTCTCGATAGCCAGCTCACGAAGAGACGAGACTTACGAAAGATCTGGCCATCCAAGCTGATCCCTGAGGACCAAGCGTATATTGATGAATTGACTTTGGAACTGAAAGAGCTGGATCAGCGATTGGAGCAACTGGCTACACAGAACGCAGACATTCAAAAGGAAATGGTTGAAAAAAAGGCTGTGCTGGACAATTTCGGCTCGCTACAGGTAGCCGTACCTAGTCAAGCAACAGCAGAAGTTGACAAGAGTCAGACAGAGCAAAAATTTACTTTAAAAAGCAGAGTTTCAATGAAAGGAGAGGTAAAGCATCTAATCCGCGTGGTTGCTGGGCGAACTCATAATTGACAAGCTTGTTTGTTTTGTTAAGGTATACCATGCCGTGGATTTGAATCCGTTAGAAGACATGGCTGTAGTCTCTACCTATCAGCAAGCAGCAAGACGCTATGGGTTCAGAAAAATCAACATGTACGACCCATCTGTTACCGAGTTCATAACCACAAATCACCAAAATGTAATCAGGGACATCAAACACTCACCCAACGGCATGTTGCTCAGTACAGGGGATGATAGAACACTTAAATTGACATCCATCGCCAAGAACGTAGTAGTTCAATCGTAAGTACAGCATGGAATTGGTGGAAATGCAAGATGCTGATAGGGATTGGGATGGATCAGGTACACATTGGAGGCTCCCTCAAGAGTATGTGCCTTTGATGATAAAAACTCTAATCTGCTGTACTGTGGATTGACAACAGGTGCATTGATGGTCTATGATGTGAGAAACACAAGAGGCTATCTGTCCAAGTTGGTGGATCCCGAAAGAAACAAACCGCTTTTATCAGTCATACCACATGGAAATTCGATCCTATGTACAGACCAGCACGCTTCTTACACTTGGGATCTGGGTGAAGCACAGCAATACACGACACAGCCATTGTATTCTCAGCATCAAGTGCAGGACAAGGACGCTCAAGAAACCATCTACTCTGTCAGCATGACCAAAAATACACTTGTCACGTCCAAGAGAATAGGCGGGAGGATGGAGCACCACATCAACAAAATAACTAATGAGAATGGAAAGGAAATGTTCAACCAAGTATGGTCTTGCGCTGTATTTCAGGCCATGCCCTCCTTCTGCAGAAATACACACTTTACCAGAGACGACAATGTATTTCTTTGTTATGCTGAACAAGAAAAGGTACAGTGATGTATGCTCATGTCGTGTGTGTATCCTGGAGCTAATATTGCTTGAAATGTAGGTGACAATACGAACCAAGGATAGTCAAACACAGACTTTTGCTACTGTTAAACCAGTGGTTGATATCCAGCATACGAGTAATGGCGTGAACGAGTTTCTTGCGACCTTATCCCATGATGCGCTGTACATATATACATATAATGTTTAAATACCCAATAAAATGGCTTAAAAGCCTGAATACTTTTCTCCATGCTAATTCAGGCAACAATGAATCCACTCTTTGTCTTGACATATTTTAATACAAATCGATGAGACATTGCTTCTCTTTCCTCAGTCGTTAAGATCATGTTGAACTATTTTTATCTACTAGAGAAACACAAGGAAACAGAAGCATCAGGTCGGTTTATTCCTATTGCAGGTGCTGTGCTCGCTACTGTGGTAGCCATGTACGGCATAAAAACAGTACTTAAAAACGGATTGGGTGGAGCAAACAATACTAGAAAGTACAGAGTAATCCCAACACCCTCAGGCTCTGTATTTTACTTTGGTGAGTAGCCATGTACACACTTTAGCTTATTTTGCAAATACTTAGGTATTGTTTGATAGGCCATAAACTGTTGTTGGGAGACGTACCAGCACATAAGATTACTAAATGGCACGAGGAACTGGGGCCTATTTTGAGAGTCAAGATGGGCAGTGAAGATTGGGTATACGTTGCCGATGCTGGCATGGTGCATGAACTATTTACCTTGCAAGACAACGTGGTATCCAGTAATCCTTATTTTATGTGTGGTGATAGTATTCATGGTGTAGAAGAAGGGTATGTTCGCTCTAATCGCTTATATAAGAGTGTATTAACCCAAGCTCCTCCAACAAAGACGCATTGCATCTGACTACGATGATGTTAATAGGAAAGATGTTCGATCTGCTATGCTGCACTTTCTATCACCTAGCTCGCTCAAACAGCCTGACACTTTGCAAGCTCTGCAAGAAGAAGCGCAAAAGTCTGTGGACCTGCTGATCAAGAAGACTCAACAGCATGGAAGCGTGAATCCGCTTGCTTTCATTCGTTCTAATTCTATCAACATTATCTTGACTACGTCGTTTGGACAGCAAGGCGCAAAATCATTGCATGATCCTTTGTACAGATGCCTGATGTATAGAAATGGCGTTCATTTTCAGTATCCCAGTATCTGGAAGCCTTGGTCTTGGATGTCCCATTTGCGTCACTTGTTTAGCAAGGAAGCCATCCCAATAAATACCTTGTATGTGCCATTACAGAGAGTGATTCAAAGGGCCCGTAGGAGTGCTCAAGACAATGTGGTGAAAAGAATCGATTTATTGAAGGAAGAGTACGTCATTGATGAGCATGATATTACTATGATTTCAAGTAAGTTGTATCACTATCATGTATAGTGAAGTTATCAAACAGTTATTTAGGTGAACTGCTTGTCACTGGCACAACGGCTCTTTCTAGTGCCATTGCCTGGATATTGGCCATCCTCTGTCATCACCCTGATGTGCAGCGAAACCTCGCTCGAGAAATTGACGCTTTTATCAGAAAGTACTACCGCTTCCCTGCATTCGAAGATCTCCCTGAACTCCCATACTACAATGCATTGGTGAAAGAGTGCCTTCGTTTCCGCCCACCTGTTTACTTTGGCATTCCTCGCATAGCAAGTAGAGATAGTAAGTCAGCATTGAGATACTGCTATAAAGATTTTGTCTAGTAACAAAGCGCCTGGTAGTTGTCTGCAGAAACTATCTGATTCCCAAAGGAAGTACCATTGTAGGCAATATCCACGCAATCAGTACCGATAGCTACCTGTTTCAAGACTCTGAAAAGTTCCTTCCAGAGCGATTTCAATATGATTCCCGTACATTGCATGCTGGAGCTAATGAAGGATCTGAAGAGCACTATGCATTTGGATGGGGAAAGCGCCTCTGTCCTGGCATATCGTTGGCAAGTGCTGTCTGTGTGTGGAGCTGGTAAATGACTTACTGACAATCTCCTATAGGCAGAAACTCAAATGTTCAATATTGTTATAAGAGTCATGTCCAGATGCACTATTGAGCCTGCCATTGCTTCGAATGGTCAAGTTGTCTATCCGAATCTAAATGATGTAAGAAACGCAGGCGCAACTGTGGTGCCAGGACCTTTTAAGCTTCGATTTGTTGAGCGTGATGATAGATTGATTGTATGACTGTGTCAATAAACAAACGGCTATATCTAGTAGAAAAATTACCCGTTGCCGATGAGTAAACTCAATGCAAACAAATATTCTTCCATTTAGTCATGCATGTCCCTCTTAGCATTGAGCTGTGACCAAGTCAGTTACACAAAACTGGTTCTAAGCAACTACGCTTGACTAATCCAAACTGGAAAAGTGACACTGATTTGCGTGCAATTTCAATGTGCAGTCTACTGAGTAAGTACTATAAATGATGGCCGCAGACGAAAAGTGTGCTGGTTACAAGCAGGATGGCATCAGTTCCAGTAAATGTTATTGTCCAATCACCATTTGCTTACTCATTGTTTGCAGTGCGCAATGCAAGTGGTGAGAAACTCAAGTTGTAGTACAACATAAGCATGAATTTGGGTTCGCTGTCAGCCAATGGATCCCTCCAAAACTAAAGTTTATGACGATACCCTGAAATCTGAATGATGGCATAATAATTTGGAAGTTATAAAAGGCAGGAAATTATGCAACACTTTTTTACTCTATCCATTTCTTACAATGACTTCCTTTAAACCAAACACCCCTAACAAGCCTGAAACTTTCTCCATCATCGTACCAGGCATCACTCCTGACGCTGCCCTGTTATCTGAACAACTTTTGCAAAAGAACAACAAGGAATTTCACATCTTTTTCAATGAAAAAAAGTTTCACAAGTAAGTTTGATAAAGTAGCTTATTCAGATAAGATACTTATTAATGAATTACAGTCATTTGATTCATCATCTGTTGGCTGCTTATTCCTTGGGTGCAAGTAAACAGAAGCTTCAAGAGATCTTTGACGATCATGCCAAAGATCAGCGTCCATTGCCTCCTTCTGTAGGCACCATCACTCGTGAGAATTACACTAAATTTCTCGGTCGAGCTGATGCCTACACCAGTTTCCTCACCTTTTTCCAATATGAAGTAGAAAAGAATGGCTCCATTGATACTGTGCGTCGTTGGGTCTGGAGTGGCGATATGCTGGCACGTACTGTAGGTGGCGCCTATCATCCTTTAATTCACATTGGTTATGGCCTTGAGTTCGGCATTCCAGGCATTGTAGCTGAAGGTTTAGCCATGGCAAGCTGCACTGAACCAAACTTTGTCAAGATTGTACCAGACCAACCTCACTTGAACACATCTGCCATGGTACCCGCACAAGCTCAATCATATGCTGAAAATGCAACATCCACTGCTCGAGGCTACGTCAACACATTTGTCGATCAACTCGCTAATCAGATCACTACACGTTTTGGCATTCATGACGACACAGCAGCAACCACTACCTCTGAACAGGCGAATCGTGATGTCAATGCAGCTAGTAGTAGTGATGATGATGTCCCAGTTTTCTTGAAAGAGAATTCCTTGTTTCACATTCTGAACAAGATCAGAAAAGACCCTGTGTTTGACAATGCCGCTGATTTCAAGGATCAAAACAAGATGCAGACGTTGCTCAAGAACAAGGAGGCTTTGGACAGAATCAACCACTATGTCAACCAATGGCCCGTCAACGACAACTCAAAAGATATTCAGGTCAAGTTCAAGGAGCTCTATACATGTATCGCATTGGCTGTGGGTTCTACTGGTCTGCGTGATGATCATCCTGGTGTACTCAAGTTGGATTTCTTCTTAATGCATGCTCTCACTTCATCCGAGTTTTTGCATCAGTTTATTTCAAGAATCACGCCCACTGAATCTGTCAGCCTATTGCACGCTCACCTCGCCATTACTATATTCTATTACATCACACGCGGCAGACCCAACTTTAATATCGAGGCTTTATTGGCTTACAAGTCGCCCAGCAATGTCGCATCCAGCAACAACAACTGGCTTCCTGTGTTTGACAAGGCACTCAGCTGTCAAGAACCTCATGTCATTAAGACAGTTCGATCTTGCGCCGTTGCTCAAGTCATGTATGGACCTCATGAAGACAGCCGTCTAAACGCGGTTTGGCTTCAAATAGCTCAAATGGCAGTGGACAAGGATGGCCATTGGGATTTCTCGGGACTCGGCTTTGATCAAGACTGGGAGTCATCTGAAAAGCACTAAAATCCACCTAGTTTGCATGACGTAAAATGGAATCATTTTTTTAATACACACTCTATGTACAGTTTGTTCAAAATAAATAATAAAAATATACACATTTCAAGATTGAATCATATGACTCTCACTCCATCCATTGCCACTGAAGGATTCTGTTGTCAAGGTGGTATCGAGTAATTGCTGTTCAGGCGAGAGTAGTCGAAGTGTAGCTGAGGGTGGTGCATTGGGGTTAGACTGCAGACGAAGCTCGTCCTTCTTTTTGCTGCTCTTGGGCGTCTTTTTCTTCTTGTGTGTAGCGCCTGTTACAGTGGAGCCTGATTTGACAGTGCTGTGGAATACAGGATGTGCTTGTCTCTCAATACCCAAGTTCTCTGTGTTGGTACCTAGTCGTGGTATACGGACATAAGCATCTGTGCCAAATCCATCCATGGTAATCACTTGCAGCTCCCCGCCCCAATACTCTGCATAGATCCGGCTCATCGTCAATCCAATGCCCAAATGACGGTGTCCCATCTCGGATGCTTGATTTGCTCTTCCATCGATGGTAGCTGGTATTTTTTGTATTTGCTTGAAATCGTTGAAATCACCCGTCTGTGCTCGTGATTGGTAGGACCATAAGCGATCGTATCTGTCCTTGGTCATGCCTCCACCCTGATCAGACACTCTGAAATATACATCCGAATCAGTTGCACTGACTGTCACTTGGATAGGTGGATAGTCGCCGGCTGGATGGTTGCGCATCGTAAATCGCACAGCATTGTCGAGTAATTCGTATAAAATGTGTTCCAATTGCTCGGGCACCTGTCATTAGATACTGTCAGCACGGGATCCGTTCTCTTCCCCCTCCTCCTCGTCCTCTTCTACTTACATAAGCAAACAAAATCTCGTTCTTCCTGTTGCTTGATGTAAATCCATTGTGCTGAATCTTGACATTGATGTGAGGCACAGGTAGTTCGTGGTTCTCCTTTTGCACATTGGAATGATAACGGTGCACATGTTGGAATACGAGCTGCTTTGATCTCTCCAAAATCTCGCCGGCAGAGCAATGAACGAATATGATTCCCACGTAACCATCACCAAATCCTGTGTGTTGATCCCATTGATGCTCACATGCTTCGGTCAAGGCCAAATGCTGCTCAGCCAGCACACGTCTCGATATCCGTGATCGCAGCATACGGTTCAAGAACAAATCCAAATCCTTTTGCTCGGGTGGGTAGTAGGCTGCACTCTCGCTAAGCCCTTGAGCTAATCTAGGCAAGACCAGCAATCCATCCTCCAATAGCGTCTGTAGCAATTCGCAGAAACGGGTGTTGTCTTGTTGCTTTTCGATAGCTGGACACGCACGTATCGATTCAAATGCTCCCCAGTACAGCTTGTAGACATATTCAATGTGAGGATTTGTGCCGACAAAGAAGGGTAACTGCTGGAAATCACGGATACGATGGGCCAAACGCACTAGTAGTTCATTGCGAACCCAATTTGCAGATTTGAGCAAACGATCTGTGTTCATTTGTCTACCGAAAAAGATGAATTGACGTAATGTGCTGGCATTCACAGGTTGCACAGTGTATTCCTCTAGCACTTTGTTTTGGTAAAAGTGAGATGCGGAATTGGTGGATTGTACAGCGTCTAGTCGGGCTGCTCGAGGAACCTCTATTTTGGGTGATGCAGTGGTTGAGATAGGGGATTTATTTACAATCTGTCTCTGTAGACTGCAGCTAAAAGAGCGCTTGCTGTGTAGATGAATCTGATGGGAGAAGAGTCTTTTCAGTGCCATCATTAAACGTGTGTGAGAGAGTAGGGGTAATGATGAAAGAAAAAGAGAAGAAAGAAGGAAAGATAAAAAATGAGCTGTTTGAACATTTTTATTATATTTTCACCGATTGCTTTAGGCAGTTTTGAGTCATCGCTAGATCGACGTTTTTCATTTGAAATTGGCATAAATGTCATGTGCTTGTGTTTATCTCATTTGCTGCCCTTGGAGTTGCTGGTGAGACCATCCCTTAATTCAGATAGCTTGTTTTGGGTGTCTTGCAGCGTCTTTTGCTGCTCCAACAGTCGGCCGTAAAGCTCTTCTAATTCCTGTTCGTTCTTGTGTACGTAAGATTAGTCATTCAGTCCTACCAGCACAGAAAATACCTCACCGTTTGGCGCGCCCATACACCTTCAGCAGCCTTTTCGCGGTTATTGAATACCTTGCCACCTTCATTGGATTTGGGCAGGTTTGTATAGAATTGACGCACCTTGCTTGATTGGTAAACAAAGTTTCTGGAGATGGCGTTCTTGAGCATGTTGTGTTTGCAAGTAGGAAAAAAAAAAAAAAATAGATGGTCGAGCCATTTGCCCCTTTATAACAAAAACTTTTGGTTTCAGTTTGACTCGAGAATACTCAACATTTGACTCATAGTAAAAAAAGAAACATCAGATTTTACTTCTATAAAAAATGTTTATTTCGCTCTTGTTCTATACAAAGAATCAGAACCAAAGTAGGTTATATGCATATAATAAATAGTTTAGTAGTTGGATGCCATTTGTTGACAAGACTTGAGGGCATCAAGGTACCATTGGCAAGAAGCAAAGTCGTTGTTGCTAGCCTCAAGACAGTTGGTGAAAGCCTTGGCATCAGCTTCACAAGCATTGCCAGAGGGTTGGGGAGCTGCTTGGAATTGTTGAGGTTGATATTGAGGAGCTGCTTGATATTGAGGCTGTTCAGGAGCAGCAGCGGGTTCAGAGGAAGATCCACTGAAGAGAGAAGAGACACCGTTAGCCTGTAGTTGATATGTTAGTTTTTATCAAGTCTTAAATGTTTCCAAAACTATACGCACAAGAGTATGTCCAACGGCAGAACCGACTGCAACACCAGCAGCAGTAGTGGCCACTGAAAGAGAAACATGTCAATACAAACCCCATCACATTGCATTTTGGTAGGAAACACTTACTTTGAGCAAACATGCCAGGTTGTTGAGGAGCGGCTTGAGCGAGAGCTGGAGGGGCAGCAGCGGGAGCAGGAGCCATGGCATGCTGTTGAGGGGCGGGAGCATGTTGTTGTTGAGCAGGAGGGGCAGCAGGTCTAGGAGCAGATGGTGGAGGTGCTTGACGTGCGGGCATGGTGGAAGCATGGCGAGTTTGTTGAGCAGGGGCGGAACGTCTTGTCTGCGGAATCAAAGGTAAATACAAATTTCAATGGATGTGTCATGCGAACTTACTTGGCGAGGCATTTTTGATGATGAATTGAATAAGAAAGAGGGGTAGGTTGGGGTTTGAATGATTAAGCTTTTGTTGATGGGAGGGGGTGGATCAAAACTTTTACTGTTTACACCAATCGAGTCACTCCAATTTGCAAAAACCTTTATCCCTGGGGTTGGCTATGGTGTTGTGTCGCTGTTGTACGGGGTAGCTCACTGTACACCAAAATATCTCACATCCAGCTGCATCATTCTGATTTTCGACCAAGAGATAGTGAAAGGGAGCACCATATTTTAAAAATGGCATACCAGAAGAGTCTGTGATAGAACTACTAGATCATTGTATAGCTTTCATGACGGGCCAGTAGTTCTGGTGGATCGAGTGGCATTGTAAACTTAATGTGCACTGCAAATTCCTTCCATGGAACGTCAAATGCCCCTTGGTGAAGGTGCTTTTCATATAACAGATTTTGCCTGAAGCTCTCACTCGGTTAGGATTTTGGAAGTTAGTTTGGAGTCTGTGTCATTGCATGTTATTCCAATCGCTGTTTTATAATTGCATTACCCAATTTTGCTTGTTACTTCGAAAGTTTTGATGTTTGATCTTTTAACCTTCAGAGTCGATATACGACCTGAACTTTTGGGGCAAAGCATGAAAGGATCTTTTTTTTTTAAACTCTACGAGCCTTTCCCCCACTTCAGGTGGTTTCTTGACCTACGCTTCGCTTCGATGGAAACCAACCTATCTTGAGGCTGCTCGAGCTGCCGCAAGCCTTTGGCTTATATTACGAAATCAACAATAGCCAAAGCATTATAATGCCTCTTTCATATAGTAGTAGAACTTTTTGATTCGCAATACCCTTTTTAATAGCTTTTAAAAGCGTCAATCGTCCTCATGAAGCCCTATTTTGCAGTGCTGCGAGTTTTCGAAGTCCGATCATCATTTTCTGTTTCAATTCGTTATTTCTGTTCCTAAATCGACCTGTTTGGTTTATTTGGAAGATTTTGACTATACGAAGTGTGATGCTAAGTCGATACTTGCTTAAGCTTCCTTGGAGTACTTTTCAAGGCACATCCAATGGTGCAAACAGAAACAGGTGTTTTAAATAAACTCATTGAGAAATATTGAAAAACACTGACTGTGGTTTTTGGCCAAAATGTCAAACTTTTACATATAAAGGTCTCACATACAAAGTTTCAGGGGATGCTTTGGATCAAGAGAAACCTTTCGATTCAATATATACCTTAGTAGAAGTCTTCATTTTTGCATTCAAAAACGCGATTGTTCGATTTTTGATGAAAAGTATGAGGTACCACTCAGGATTTTTGATGGATTTTTCATGATGTTTTTTTTGTCCTCAAAAAGTTGAGCGAAGGTATCTGTAAACTAGTGTTAGGTGAAAGCAGTTGTTTGGTGCAATTCTGAAGGCCTAAAACAGCTTTTAGGGTGAGGATTCAGGTTTAAAATGTATCCAAATTTTGCTGTGTTTTGCAGTTGGAGGTAAGGTAGCATTGATAACTGGCCCATTAGATTCAGATCAATGAATTTGAAACAGTGCATGTATGACATACACCACGAAATTTCTATTGATATTACGTCTTATAATATAAGTGGATCAGACTGAGACAAACATGGCCAATTTTCAAAATGTGGAGTTTTACATGATCCCTAAATATGGTTGAGACACCATGCAATCAATCTTTTCTGTGGATCCCTCTAGCATACAATACTTTTGGCGGTTCTTATCAAATAAGAGAGCACACCATTTCGAGGCCTCAAGTGATAAATTGTAGATGTAAGGCTGGAACATCAACTCTATATTTTGGTTTAAGGCTTCAATCCAGGGGTATATTCTCTGAATCAAAAAGCGCTAAATGATTATCGAGCCCACCTGTAGACATTCTAGAGTATATCTTTATATGGGATCAAGCATTTCTATCGATAGTAGTTTTGCCTGATAAAGTAACTATATGAAGCAATTTTTCCATCTAAAAGTCTAGGTGTATTTGGGCAAGTAAGACAAGTTCCTCGACATTTGAAGAGGTATTGGAAAAGTAAAACATACTTCATTAGCAATTGAAACCTGTAATCAAAAGATCAACTGTTTTCCATGTATTTTACTGCGCTATACCGAATGGTCAATCCTTCCTCACTTACGCGAAATAGTAAAACGAGCAAGACACAGCATGTATTTTATCTGATAAATGTGCAACTCAATGGCATTATATAAATCATTATTTAGTTCTCAGAAGCCTCATTTATATATCTTTGAAAAAGGTGGGATAATTTACCCCTGTATATTACTCAAACAGAGTTTGATTTACAAATGAATTGACCTCAATCAAATCTAGTTTCAGAATTATCATACCTCGGGAAAAGGTTAACTTTCAGGTCCAGCATTCCGAAATGGTACTTCTTTGCTGCGTTTTCGATTGTTTGTCAAGCACTCGATCTCCAGTTGCAGAAAGATACTATAGATATCTCGCCTATACAATACCATCTAATCTGAGTAAGGCGACAGTGCTATTGACTAGCGATAATGACATTAGCCAAAATCTGACGTTAGAAGACTCTAGGACCTGTATACTCCGCTAGCCTTTTGTGAGAGGGTACAAAACTTGCATTAAATGTGCGTTCATCCGAAAATCCAAGCAACTGCCAATCAACTGTAAACGCTTTTGTTTAATACAAGATATGATTTGATGTCGCCGTAGATCTGCATTCAACAATGACAAGAAATGAAGGAAGGTGTGGCATTAATGGTGTTTTTATTATGCAAATGAATGATGATGCGTCTTAATTGAAGAAAAATTTATACTACATATAGCAGGATATAGGAAACAAAATAAATTACAGAATAAAAATTAGTTTTGCTTTACAGATTTGAATGTTTCTCATTCTTCTCTACTTTTAGCTGAAGGGAGGGGTCTTGTTCAGGTATGGGTTTATATTCCTCAATTCATAGGCTCCCTTCAAGTTCAGCTGGAGGATGAATTGATGCCAGTAACCGATTTCCGAGGGCAGTGTTACTACTGGTATTGTTGTTGATGGACACAGTATTGCCATCAGGAGGCAATCTTAAGCGCCCCACGTTGTTTTGACGTTGTTGTAACATGGATTGGCTTTGTTGCGATGTAGCATGAAGCGATGAAGTAGGTGTCGGCGGCGATGGCATTTGTTGTGCTGTGTTGAGGTCGCTGCCTTGAATGAGATCCCAATGTTGCTCTTTGAGCAAGAACTGTTGTAGACGCCTTGCTTTAGGAACGACATAGCTTGGTTGCAAGCGTTTGAAAAACTCGATGACGTGAGGATTCTCTATCTTGTCAAAGGGGATGTTGGCTGAGAACAAGGCACGAGCCAAATGCCAATCCAACATTGCTTGAGATCTATCTGGTTGCTGTGGATGTTGCTGTTGCTGCTGATTTAGGCTGTCAGTATTCGATGTAAATGACAGTGGATTGGCTGTCGAGAAAGTGGTTGGCGTTGTGGGAGACAGAGTAGCATCAAAATAATTTGAGTGTGTATTCAGAGCAGATGTCGGTGCAGAATTGAGGGTATTTTGCAATGTAGGATCAAATTGATAGTTTACAGTAGATGGTGGCTGAGAGTGCAGCAGATCATTTCTATGAGGCACTGGTGTATCATGGCCTCTGTCATCTTGCTTTTGTCGCAATTGCTCACGGATCTCTGATGAAATTCTCGAGCAGCGATACAGCAAATGCTGATGCAACCGTGTGATACCAGCAGCTTGTTCATGTCCACAAAACGAGCATCTTGCTTTCCTGCTTCTTCCGTTGTCTGGCGACAATAGCTCAAAGTATTGCCATGAATCACTCAGGGGACGAGGCATGGCGAGACATGTAAAGTTTGACAGAAGAAGAAGAGGAAAAAAGCCAGGAAAAGAAAAAGGAGCAAACTCCATTCTTTTTTCGATGCTCAATTTAAAAAGCTCCAGTTACAAAGTGACGTAGAAAAAGAATGAAGCTTTTAGATTGTAGCAAATGAGAAAGGTTCCTTTGGCAACTCTTTTTGATTACAAAAACTTGAGAAACCTCAATGGATGTTGGATTCAGCTTTTGGAAGGCCGATGTAACAATGCGAGCAAATGGAAGGGTTTTGAGCACAGGGGATGCATCATGAGAGAGAGAAAGATAGAATTTCAATGGCAGGCACTCCAATAGTACCTCTCAAAGCCTTGCATTCAATTGTAAGAGTAGAAGTGATTTATTTACAATAACGCATAATTTATTATGTGGGGGGGGGGAGGTAATATTAAGTGTTTAAAGCACCATCATTTCAAATGATGAGCTAACTGTGTAGTTCTATATGAATTTCATGTGATGTGGTGGGGTTTAGCATTGATCTATTTGCTTCTAGGATGGAAACTCATAGGACAGAAGTCTTCGGGATAGGTTGTAGCGAATAACCAAATGGAATCGGATTTATCGGTAGGGTAATGCTTAAATTCAAGTCTTTGGGTAGCTTGAGCAACAGTAGACATCAAATGGAGAATGGCATATTCTTTACCAAGACAATGATGAGGCCCATTACCGAATACCATAAAGTTCTTTGGAAAATCTTCAGCACAGCCATCAGGTCCCCAACGATCAGGGTCAAAGGAGTCAGGGTTGGGGTAAGCTACAGGATCATGAAGAGCAGGGTAGGTAGTAGGAATAACCATGGACTTGGCAGGAACAGTATAGTCAGGAGAAATAGGGAAATCCTTGTGAGTTTGATAAGGCACCATCAGTACAGGAGGCTTGAGTCGAAGGGATTCTTTGACGACTTGACGCAGGTAGACAGACTTTTCCATCAACTCAAGAGTAAGAGGTTGATCCGGGTCATCAGCACGAAGTCTATCTTGCTCTTCATAGACCTTCTTCATCACATCAGGGTGATCAGCCAAAAGTTGGAAAGTCCAGGTAAGACCTGATGAGGTAGCATCTTGAGAAGCAAACAAAAAGGTCAAAATGGTCAGGGCAATTTCACGATTGGTAAATTTATGGGGAGCAGGCTTGCCCTTCATAGCACATTCTTTTTCGTTTTGCTTCATAGCAATCAACCAGTTATCCAAAAGACATGTGGGTTCACCACCGTGATCGATACGAACGCGAGCATCTACAATAGATTCAATGAAGCGATCATAGATGTATTCACGAGACTTGATAGCCTTATAAACCTTGGTGCCTGGGAGAGGAATAGGAAAGTTGACCAGCTCAAGAGCAGCGGTGATGTTAAAATACTCGTCAGAACACTTTTTGGCAGCCTCTTCAGGCATAAACCAACCCATAAAGACGCGAAGAGAAGATTGCATGTTTAGCTCTCTGAAATCCCATTGGTACTTTCTCGTCTTTCCATCGTGAGAGAGCCATTCATCAAAAAACTTTTGGTAGCATTTGTCCATGATGGGGAGGTAACTGCCAAGGGCTCTTCTTTGGAAGAGAACATTGAGACCTCTGCGGTAATTATTGTGCTCTTTGCCGTCCATAAAGACCCAATTATCATCAGCAAGAATGTATCTCATAGAATCAACAACGGCTGGCTCAACATAGGCAGGCGAGTTGAGGATCTTACGACTGAACTCACAGTTGGATGCAATGACAATAAATCTATCGAGGCAACATTTAATATTCGGCGTGTTAAAATAATTATGGTTCGATAAAATTGCTTACCTATTGAACACACTGACACAAGATAAATCACCACTCTTCCATTTGGCATTGTACTTGTCAAATGTAGGGGCCATGGAGTCCATCATGGAACCGATAAGAGGGACCTTAAATGCTGGACCTGGCAAATGCTTTTTCTTTCTCAAGTAATCTACCTGCTCCCATACCAACAAGCCTAGAATTATAGTGATAGCCAATGCCATAGGCGAAACCCCAGTCTTTTCCAGAATGGTGGCGGAGAAGCCTGCCTTCTTCAGTTGCTCAGATGCAACTTCTGTCAATGAACTACGGTTTGACATGTTGGTTAATATTGTGCTTGTTTGAAACGCCATTTGCTGATGAAATACCTGTTCATAGTGTGCTGTCTTTGAAGCAAGTAAAATAAACAGAAATAAAAAACGAGAATAAATAGTTTAAGATAAAGAAAAAAATCAAAAGACCTCGTTCAGGTTTGATTCCAAAGCATTTATATATCGAAACATGTCGCTTATTCAAAGCAACAGTGTCTCGCATGAGTAACACCGATCTTTTGTTCTACGTTATCCTCTCTTTCCGCTTATTGTTCCTGTTCCTCAACAATTGAGCAAGTTTTATAATCAAAGGGAACAATGAGCACAATAGTAGCGCTGCACAATCTATCAGCATGCATCAAGTCCATTTCTTTGCAATCTGAAAAGTAACCCATTTTTATTCGTAAAATACAACAGCAAACCTTTTTTTAAGGTTGCTTAATAGCAAGAGTATCTCTACTTCAAATGACAGCTGTTTTGGGTGCCACATCGAGGTCTATATCGACACCTTTGCGTCTGCAATCTCATCCGAAAAAATGTGCAAAGTGTACTCAGTTTAAGCTCCACGGCTTGATGATTTACATTTTACCCTGATCATACCACTTTTTTTTATTCATTTTCCAAAGCTTTAATGTATATCAGATAATTAATTTATATAGGACCTACACCGGTCTGTTCTGATGATTCATGTGTTGTTGTTGCTGTCTTTTGTACCATCTTCTGTAATCGTGCCTTGCTCGTAATCGCTGATACAGTGTCAGTTTTGGTAGCTGAGTGATTTCAAATGTCATTGGCTCAGACCACTCTGGATCCAGAACAAAGGCGATGCCTTCCTTGAGCATTACATTGACAACCACCTTACCACCACCAATTTTCTTATCCTGAAGTTCAAAGCAATCATTGGTTCTGTTGGCAGTTCTGAGTCTTTCATATTGTTCAGATAGCTCCAATTGATTCTTCTGTTGAAATGTTGTCCAAAACAGAGGATTTTTCTTCTTTCCATGTGCAGCAGCAGCACCCACCGGTCGAAAACACCACATAAACTTTTGGTTTCTCTTCTTGTTTTGGGTTCTGACTCTTTTTGGTATTACTAGTGGTGATAATGATTTGAGCCTCCTCCTCCACCATGATTGCTTTTGCTGAGGATTTTTAGCTGTATCGTTTGCCGAACCGGCGCGAAATGGACCACTCTTACTCTTTCCAGGTATTAGGTTACCGAAATACGCATAAATCGTTGAAGCCAATGATGTTTGCTTGCTCGGCTGTTTCAGATCTTTCAAGATTTCTGCTTCTGTGTCCTGATGATGAAGGGTTTCTTGCTCTAGAGCCGAACCTGTTGCTGTTTCTTGTCGCTGTTGGTTTGATAAGGAGGGTGTCTCATTTACAGACGATGATGATGTCGTTGTTGCTGTTTGATGTACCAGAATCACATTTCCATATGACTGTCCTTGAAGTTGACCGTTATGAGTATCCATGTTTCTGTTTAATTTACTGATAAATATTAGATTGATATCATGGAACAAATCATCCCATTTTACCTCATTATACATTCATATTAAATCTTGGTGATTTAGTAGTTTTGGTTATTTAATAGATCATACACTCTATATATATATATATATATATATATATTAAAGGAAGAAGAAAAAGAGGTAA
>DF836491.1:49843-66622 GCA_000950595.1 Mucor ambiguus
AATTTTGGGTTCTCACCACACTTCATATAGTCAGATCCTGCAAAATAGATCAAATAGGTCGATTTTTTTTTTTCAGAATTAACGAGTTGAAGAAGAAAATGTGCACCGGAATTTAAAAAAAGTTTGGCAGCAAAATACAGTTTCATTCATCATGAGGACAACTGATGCTTTGAAAGTTATTATCAAACAGGGTATTGCGAGTCAAAAAGTACTACTACATAAAAGAGACGCTTGAAGGTTTCAGCTATCTTTAATTCCGTGATATAAGCCAAAGTCTCGCAGTTTATTATTATGTTCCTTAGACGTAGAGTTTGATTAGTTCATCACGCCAGAGGGAGTCAAGACACCCAAATCGTTCAAAAGTAAAGTAATATACTGAGGAGCTGTGTAGTCTACTAAAGGGTTTGATAAAGCTAATTTATCTATAGCTTCAGAATCACCAGTTGTGCTAAAAGACTTTCTTCTCGATGTAAATGTAACAATCTCTGGCGTTTACGATCGGATATCATATTGATTTAAAGGATAAACACGCACAAATTTGTAACTATGAAAGACGCATTTGTCAACCACTGCACTGCTTGCATGACGAAAACACCCTTACCTCTGCGACTGCAAATACTGGCTTACTCAAAGCCTTGGCCACCAGAGCAATTTAGAATTTACCGGGGGGGTTTTTTTTTTTACCACACCACCATTTTCAACGACACCCTCTGCACCAACAAACATTATGTCTACCTTGTTATACTTCAAATCATCGACTGTTTGCCTGAAAAAGATACTTAAGAAGCCAACCAAACCTAGTTGAATCTTCGACATTTTTGCCCTTCCAAGATTGGACAGATTCTGTTCGAAATCGACCCAATTCATCTTCTTTGCAGAATTCGACTATATAAGCTGTCATGATTACCTTGTCCTTCCTTAAGCTTTCTTAGAGTACTTACCAAGGCGCATCCAATGATGTTAATTAAAGGAGATCTTATGACTGATATTACTGAGTAATATCAGAAATTATGAAATGAGGGTTTGGGCCAAAATGTTGACGTTTCACATATAAAGGTCTCACAGCCAAAGGTTAAGGGGTTGCTCTGGATTGAGAGAAATATTTTGATCTTATATACGCCATAGTAAAAGCTCTTATTTTCAAGGTAAAAAACACGATTGTTTGATTTTTGACGAAAACCATGAGGGGTACCTCATGCTTTTTGATAGATTCTTGTCGATGTTTTTCAGGTCCCAAAAAAGTTGAGTAACGGTGTCTGTAAGTAAGTGTTAGCCGAGAGAAATAGTTCAGTGCTATTCTGACCGTCTAAAACGGCGTTTGACACTAGAAAACAGGGCTCGAATGCGCTTAAATTTCCTATAATTTGCGTACTTTTGAGTAATAAGAGTGAGGTAGAATATGTATGTCAGTTTATTATAATGAACTTGTAACCCCGAAATTCGATACGAATATGAAAGCGTATGTAGATTTGAGCAGATTCGAAACACAAAGTACAAAACACAAAACAAATGACATGATGTGGTATACAAGAAAGAGAAGTGTATTTAAATATAATTACAAATAGACAGGTGGTTGTAGCGATTAGACTAGTGCTAATGTCCCCTTCTGCTGTTGGCATGATGTTCATCATCCGAGTCTTCCATGTCATTCAATCCAAGCGAATCCTCCTCGTCATTGTCAAATGTACGTTCACTCATCAACAAGCCCTCATCTTCTTCATCCTTGTATATATTTTCATTGCCATTAGCGCCAGCGCTTCGAGCAATTGAATCCAACAGGTATACACCTGTAAAGATAATGACAAACCCACAAATCAGTGATACCACATAGACCGGATTATCTGTGTTGAAGCCTTGAAACAGAATTGCTGAAGCTGCGATCGTTGCTGTAGTGAAGCAAACAAAGTAGATAGGGTTCACGCTATACGTATCGTGTCAGTCTACATGTACGCTATAAACAACAATACACACTTACACATTGGTAGAGAATTGCTCCAAAGCCTTGTTAAAGTAGTTCATTTGCGTGATGATACATACAACGACAACGATGAGAAATGCATATGTTGAGGGGTGAGTGAATTGGTTATATCCAGCAAATGTTAATTTCAAAGCGATTCCAAAAGCCTTGATAGCCATGACAGAAACTGATCCAACCAGCGAACAAATGGAGATGTAAATGAATGGGTTTTTTTTGCCATACTTTGGTGCCACTTTGTAAATCATGAACAAACTAACAACCGTTACAATAACGCAATAGCTCATAAAGCCTAGAAACGTCCAATCAATCACTCTGCCTAACTTTCCAAAAAAAAAACTTACTTGGCCTTAACGCATACAGTAATAATTCATCAATGGAAGTAACTTCCTTGTCCTCAGGAGCATGTAGCACAATAATTAACGCACCAACAACCGATAATAAACAACCAATTTTGCCGATCGAACCCAATTTTTCTTTCAAAAAGATTGAAGCGAAGATGGCTCTGTATAATGTTGAGATGTTAAATCATGAATGGGATTTTTCACAACGGGATTGCTTACCCCAAAATAACAGACATGGCGCCTAGAGGTGTTACTAGGATAGCTGGCGCAAAGGAATAAGCTGAAAAGTTGAGCACTTCACCTACAGCCACTACAAAAATTCACTTTTTGTTGGTTGGATCGCATAAGTGCAACAAAATGTATACGTACTTGTTCCCATCCCTGCCCACCAGGTCCAATTTGTAAGGTAGTTATGTTTTCCGTCTGCAGCTGATGTACCTTGAAAACAATTTAATTAATCTCCCAATTCGCCATGCTGCATTATTGCATCCAACTCCCTTTCTTACCGTGTCTTTTATTGGCATTTATAAGGCCCTTTTTCGTAATGATGAATGAAAGCCCAATGAAAACACTGGAGCTCATGGCAAGTATTAAACCAATGTATTTATCTTGGATCATAATGATGGTATGAAAGGAACGAGTAGAGGTGGATATTTGATGTATTTAAAGAACGGATTTGTTGTGAAAAGAAATAAGAGAAAGAGAAAGAGAGAGAGAAAAGAACAATCCTATTTACACATGTAACCATATACAAATGTCTGTAAAGGGAGATTTTGGACTAAAAATATAATAAATAAAAAGGGGGAGAATTCTGATCACTGCAGACTGGAAAGAGAGTTTCAAGATTGTGATGAACAAGTAACCAACCATTTATAGGAGCTTGAGTAACGGCTTGGCCTCTTAAATGAGATTATCATATATGTAATTATTATTGTATAGAATCATTAGTTAATTGGGATTACACTGTCATTTTCTCGTAATTGTGCTTGCAATGCTCGTTTTCTTTCGAATATATCGTTCAAATATTACATTGATGTCAGTTATGACTATGATGATGAGTGTGGCTCAGCTGCAGATAGTTGATAAACTTTTTCTGTTTCAGCAAACCGCTGCTTGTTTAATTATAGTTGTATTTGGTAACTAGAATTCAGTTGTTTCAGGGTCGTATTCTGCAGAGCATTGCATGTTTAAGCCAAATCAGAGACAGTAACTGGATCCTGAATTTTCCATAATAACCAGGGACTAAAACTGCATGGCAACCAGGTACCGATAACCATGGCAACCGCTAGCCATGAGCGACTGACAGCCATGAGTGTCTCAAGACTAGGGATCATCGTTTATACTACTGACAATGAGGTTATGCTATAGTATACGTAACTCTCGATTTGTACATATAGCGCAACGACATGCTCAGGAGGCGACTGTTGTCGTAGTAAGCTGAATATGGTCCCTGTATCAATAATAGCCTTCGATTCATTATCCCATCAAGAAAGACGACGATACATCCCCTTTATTCTCGACGAAAAAACAAACATGATGGACTCCCTTTTAAAAAAATTAATTAAAACACTTATTGATTTGTAGGACATCATCAATTACTACGGTAATTACAATGTACCATGTGCACTCTCATCCTGTGCGCTCTCACCCTGTGACACAATGGGCGAATGAAGTGTGAGATAAAAGCATGATCTGATTATGTATATAAGTGTATGTTTAATCTGATAAAAGCATGAATTGATATTGATAAAATGTGGAGTGTATGTTGGATATATATACATAATAGATGTTGTTTGTTTGTATACAATTGTCATGAAAAAAGAGCGAACAATTAAAATGGAAAAGACTGGAGAAGTATAATAAATAAGTATAGAGACTGTATAAGAGATATTCTTCATCGCCCTAGCATGGACAGAAATCAGTTGAATGAGGACCAGAGCAATTGTTGCATTGTGAAGCAGATCTTCTGGTTTGATCGCCTTCAGTGGGTGATTGATAGCCCCCAAACAGTGAGAAATGAAGTGTTGGCATCAAATTGGGTCTTGGAAAGTTACTAAGAATTGAATTCTCGGTAACTACTTCAGGGCCTTTACTGCTGTTAGCATTGGAAGCACCAGCATCTTTGTATTGATAGTAGCTTGATGATTTGGGAAGAGCACGCTGGGATGTTGATGAAAATGGTTGGCGCTTAAGAACAGTAGAGATAGGACCGATACTCTTGCGAATACGATCAGGCTTGGATTGTGATGAAAAAAGGCTAAAAAATGGGAGTGTGCCAATGATGGTCATGATTAAAGAATAGAGACAGAGAGGGGTTATGTTAAAGAAAAAAAGAAGGACAGATGCTCTCAAAACGTGGTTTTTATTATATCATCAATTTTTCCCTTTTCATTGATTAGGGAGGGTGCAGCATCCAAACAAATGGTAACAAGCCTCATTCCACTTACTATATTTATTACGGCACCCTTCCCCGCAAATGTAATTGATTTCCGTAGTGTCCCGGATGATTCATAATTAGGAACGAAAATGCGCGCACGCTTAAATGTTGAGAAGCAATTCAAGGTGGAAAGCAAGTGCTGAAAGAAAGTGGAAAAGGTAAATCAAGTTCTATTTTTCTCTCTCTTATATTTGCCTTCTTTTTATACTACAAAAAAAAAATGAGCTGATACGAAGACTAAGAATCATGTCATTTAGAAATGTATACAAATTATCGGGAGAGAAGGGAATCAAGGCATTAAATGACCGCATATCAACAATAAATCTTTGTTCAGTAACATGTCCCTTTCAATTTCATCTTTTCTCTACTTGAAGAATTTTACCATACCAAAGAGATTGGAGACGAAACAAATAGCATTTTATCAAGAATCCTCAGTATTGCGGCTACACACAGGAATTTTTTCCATTCCAAAAGAATCATATAGTCATGTTGTATTGCATTTTGATGTTTGGAAATGTCAAGGAGGAGGTCTAAAATTTGAAAAAGAGCTGATACAATCAACAACAACAATTTTACTGTTGATAAACAGATAGTTTATTTGAATAAGGATATAACATGGCAGTTTAAGTATACAATTCTTGGATATCATCACCAATGAATGGAATGGATTCACCTTGAAGATCAACGCCCTCCAAGAAACGATAAGGGAACTCAACCAAATGGCCACGAATATTGCTCAATTGATCTCTGATTTCATCAACGGACATTTCAGGATCATGGACATGACCTATATCGATTTGGCTGGGATCAGGATAGAATGACTTGTATTCTTCCCAATTGGTTACTATTTATAGTAATCAGTAAACGAAAAAAGGGGTGTATAGCAACATTTATATTACCTGTATCGTCAGGAACACAATGGAATACCTCACGGAAGGCTTCAGTGTTGGTCTTTGCGGTAAAATTCCATCTTTCAAGAGTTTCATCATCGAGGGGATCCATGACTAAGGTATCTTCTTCACTGGAGGTACTATCAACTTGAGGAACAGGCAAAGGTAACATGTCATTAGTCACTTGATCTGGCTCAGTATGAGGTAAGAGACCCAAATGCTCCTTCCACAAGTTACGTCTCAAAGTAGCAGCGAAACGACTGGCTTCGTACTATATAGGATACAATGTCAGTATGTCAGTGTATGCATAGTGGTGGAGTAACTTACATATTTGCCATTCATTTGAGATGGGATGGTATCTTTGTCTTCGACAATCAATGCAATTTCAGAATCACGATCACCACATTGAGAACGATCATTCAAATTGGAAGAACCCATAATGACAACCTTGTCATCAGCAATCAAAAGTTTGGCATGAATATAAAGTTCTTCAGTAACATAATCGCTGGATTCTTCGGCTTCAGCCTCAGCATCGCGGGGTTGCTCCTCCTTGGTATCGTTGACCCAAGGTTCACTTTCGATATCGCCATCTAACATGGCGTCTTTAGCAATAGAATCAGCAGCGATGCCTTCCTCGTAATCGCCATCACCACCATAACGATTGCTACCATAGTTCTCCTCTCCGTCTTCATTGTAACGTTCACGATGACGCTCAACCTCTTCATCGTCAGGCACACGACCATACTCGACTTCCTCCTCCACACTGAATTCACCACGAGTACCTCTGGCAAAGTCTTGATCACCTGCATGATGCACAATGCCAGCACGCTCACCTTCTTCGCCACCAGCACGATGGAGCTGTTGTTCAGTGCTGTTGGAGTAACCAGCTTGTTGAACCAAAAGTTCCTCAAGCTTACCACGGTTAATGCGATCATAGCTTCTCAAACTGTAGAAACGAATGTATTGGTCAGGGTCGATGCCACTGGCCTTGAGTCTCTCGACAATACTGTCATTACCACGGCAGATAGAAATGTATTGATAGTGCATTACCAGTCTGTACGTGAATTATATAGCATAAGTATAGGGCTAGTCAAATGCCTTGATTTGATCTTTATCTTACCTTGCAGTGGCAGCATCCTTGGTGCTGAGATCGGCAGGGAAGGCAGGCATAAGAGGCATCAAGACAAAGACCTTGAACTTCTCTTGCTCCTCATGAGCGCGAATGATACGCTTCACAATAGCATTACCGATTTGATTCTTGATGATGTTGCTTTCCTTATTATCTGTTGCACTAACTATTCATTATACATAAATACCAAGGTTAGCGTGTTTGAAACATAGTATAGCAACAACAGCGCAACTTACTAAAGAATTGATTTTCAATATAAACATAGTGATCAGCACCCAAGATGGTAGCGATATAAGCATTTTGAATAGAATGCTAAGAATATGATTCTTAATAAGTGATCGTCGCCAAAGCTTATTAGCGTATATATTTACCTCAAGCTCGACACCTGAACTCCATTGGGCGCTACTTCTGACGACTTGAGCTCTCATGGTACCTGTAACACCGTGAGTTCTGTGTCTATGACGTTGTCTCTGGAAGTGATGCTCTTCAGGGTTCTCCTCGATATAGCGCTGTTGCTGACCCATACCACCGAGAGGAGGTTGCAAGAATGGAATATTGTCCTTATTCATAGCCTTATCATGTTTGATAAAGTTCCAACGCTCACAGAAATGACGAGCCACATCGAGGACGGGCGTACCTTTCTAAAACAAGCACTTAGTTTACTTTGGCATATGCAATTGCGTTACGTTTCACACTTACAACACATAAAGACATGTCGTGCCATGGCATTCTAGGAATAACCGTCTTATCGATGAGACGCATGTCCCATTCTTTGACTAGTTTTGATACAAAAAGGTTGAGTATACAGTCATCATCATGTTGTAATGGTTGCCATAGTTACCGTGTTCAAAATCTCTGACACGGGCATCACTGTAGTCTTGGCCTTTTTGTTTTAAAAGTGTATTAGTCTGTGTTCATCCAATTTACATAGCTTAGTTGGGTTCTATTAATACCTGGGAACAGTTCACTCTCGGGGTCTCTTCCGCTAAAGTCGGCCAAAGGATGACCATGAGTATCCCAACGACTGTATAGACGGACGCCAAATATCGTCATGTTAGCACCGTTTGTATGCATAATAAGCCGCTGTAAACTTACCCAAAGCACAAATCAATACCACCCAGAAAAGCCAACTCGTTGTCAACAATAACAAACTTTTCGTGGTGAGACCAGAAGAAGGTGCCGCCAAGGTCATGATCGGGATGTCTCAAAACTAACAAGATGTGTGTGTGTTCAGTACCTGAATTTTTCTCTCTCTAGCCATAATGCCATGTGCTTTTCTTACCTATGATATTCTCACTCAAGGCTTGAAGTGTGTCCTTTGTATGACGACTATCCAAAGTTAATGCCATTTCAACTTCCTATCATTTCCTTTTGTTCAGCTAAACCCGATATATCAAACGAAAATCATCATTAGGTTACCTTGTATACAACGACATAAATCTTGACGCCCTGATCAGCCTTTCTCTTGAGCAAAGTATCAAGACGGTACTCGGGGTATCTGGAAGGAGGACGACGCATATACTGTAGTGCAAGCATATTAGCTCTAGATCAAGATATATACATAGTGTTTCATCATTACCAACTCAGGGGTCTAAAGTTAAAATTTCATTTCAAATTAGTATTAAAATGATTTACAAGAGAGATAGAGTATGGGCTTACCAACCACCAATCTTCAATATAGATACACTCCTTGGCGTTTTCAATGGCTTCAGATACAGCCCAGCAGTAGTTTTGACCGTCAACAAAGAATTTGACTTGAGCATCGTGTCTCACAGCAGCAAATGATTCATAGCGATGCTTTTCGTTAGCCAACTGTTGCTCGATGAAATCATCATCTTGCTCCTCAGGTTTCTTGTCAGAGGATCCGTCAAAGACGTCCTTGACTTGTTCCATCAAGTTTGTAAAGAAAGACATATTTGTTATTTATACTGGAAAGAAGAAAAAAGAGAAAAGAAAAGAGATCAAAGGGCGTAAAAATTTATATTGCTTGTTTATTGCACAAAAAAGTCTATTTGCTACTTGGTGTAACTGTTAACCAACTGTATTTCGTCTCCGGGTGTATTAAAAGTCTTCTTCGTCTTCACTCTCTTCATCGTCTTGATCTTCTGACATCTAATTCATTAAAACAAAGTGTCAATGGCACACGCCACAAACAGCCATACCAAGTACTTACCAAATCCTCATCGTCATCCTCGTCGCTTGACATGCCCTCTTCCTCCTCATCCATGCTCAACAGATCCTCCTCTGCCTCTGCTTCGTCGTCTGAGTCCAGTTCCACATACACATTCTCTGCTAATTGTGCACGCTGTAATTGCTTGTCGTTGATGTTGGAGTATGATTTAACATTGACTTGGCTTTGAACAATATCTAAACGGCCTCGTAATGCCAGTAATTTGGGAAAGACACCGAGACGCGTATCCAGAGCTTGGTAGAAATTTGAGAGTTTGCCAACCAAATCAGGCACAGTCATTAAATACGCTGTGTGGATTGAAAGGACAGACTTGATCCAGATCAAGAGTGTGGGAGCACGACCAGGCTTCTCTTGGAACTTTTGAATCAACTCGAGCAGGAGTGGGATCAAATACTCTGTGGGCAATCGTCTCACTGTGTTGTTGATTACATCGGGTTTTGTGTGCTGTAAACATGCTTCTAACAGACCAGCGTCATTAGAATGCAATGCTTGCACCAAGACTGTCTGCAAGGATCCAGCGGAGGGCGTGTCAATCGTCTTTTTCTTGTTGCTCTTTTTGCTCTTTGTGGATGTTGTATCAACGACGTCTAGGCTCTGAAGTTTCTGTTCAATGGAAAGTTCTGCATTTTCATCCACTTCCTTCTCATCTTCGTTGGCTGCCATGGTGGGTCCCTTGATGGCGAAATCTGTGTTTCCAACAACTGTCACTGTGGATTCGTCATACGCTTTACGAGTGGTTCTAAGGTTGTTGGCTGCAATGGAGGCAGTATCGATCAAGTAGTTGGTGATAGGCTGTCTGGTCAGTGTAATATCGGGTAAAATAGCGCCTGTCTCTTCATTTGCATACTTGACCACTTCGAATGAGGGCTTCACACTGGAGCCACGGGCAATCATGATTGATTTGCCGCCATTGTCAGTGACAAACTTAGCGGCTAAAATGGGAATAACTACGTCTTCGGATGCTGTGGAAACAATCTTGATATTGGCGTCTGCCTCTTTGGTCATGGATCGCATCATCTTTCTTCTGTTGCCCGTATTGCTGGTCTGTGCTGATGTCAATGAAGCGTTTTCCCAAATGCCAACAAGGCCATCGTCTGTCACTGCCAACACAGATGGCTCTGTGCTGGAGAAGTCGATGTGCGACACGTTTGTTTCCAATGTCAATGCAGTGAGGTTATTTGAGTTGGTGTTGGTGGACTGAGCATCCCAGACATTGACGTAGCGATCGTCCTCGGCGTTGGATACTAGTACATCGTCTTGATGTGAGAAGGAAAGCTCCTTGATGGCGCTAGCATGTCCAGTAAACTTTTTAATGACATTGTGTGTCTCCAAATCCCATAATGTGATGGTGTGGCCTGCTGTTGCTAGCTTCTTTTCGTCATGGCTCAGTTTGAGTTTGCGTACGTTCTTGGCATCAGCCTTCCATTTACTGCAATCCAAGTCAGTATATACACATCTCGCTCGACCCTAGCCTTTTATCATGACTTACAATGTCTCTTTGCCTTCCTCGAGATCCCACTCGACAATCAAGTTATCCTCAGCGACTGAGTAGCCCTTTGATCCATCCCTGTTCATGACAAAATCAGTGATAGGTGTGGTATGAGAGCCAGTCAACTTCTTAACAATAGCACCGTGAGAGAGAGAGTACATGGCAATAGATCCAGATTGCATGCCAAGTGCAATGACTCTGGACAAGGATGCAATGCCGCTCTTCTTCTTCTTGAATGCCTGTACAGTGTTGGCCTACAATTCAATCCATCAGTCAATATCTCTCCCGTCTAAACATGGATACATCTGATCCTCACTTGTAAATCACCAGTGTCCTTCATATATCCCCAAGTCAAGCATGTAATCTTTTCCTTCTCCTGAGCTGAATAGTCGTTACTGACAGTGCCCGAGCGAACGTTGAAGATGCGAAGACGATGGCGATCAACGGCATGTGTGATCAGAGCGAAATGGTCGGCAGTGGTGCTGTTGTCAAAGGCAGAAATAACAATGCCCGCATTCTCAGATGCATTGGCAGATGTCTCGACGGTGGAAGTGTCAGGGTTTCTTTTGTGAGTAACTTTACCCATAATGCAATGCTGATGGAGTGCTGGAAAAGAGGTGTTGATTTTGACATTCAAGAAAAAATTGCTCTTCTTTTTTTTATTTTTGTAGTCACGAAGCGGCGACTGCTTTACAAAGGCATTGCAAGTGGCGGATAGAGCATTTGCATAGTAGTGAATCATCATTGGCGTTTCTGAAAGATCTTTGACAAGCAGAGGCATCCTTGCCAGCATACAATGTGGACAGGTTGCAGAGTAGGGATGTAGAAATATTGTGCCTAGCTACCAAAATGTGTGATATCTCTTCCAGATCTCTGCTTTTTGAATAGCACTCGCACAAATGTCTCATATCAATGATGGCATGAACCATGGATTTGAGCCCTTTATCTCTATTGATTTCGGGCAGCAGCTGGTGCCAGCGTTCCTATAGTTGGCGTCGGTCATTTCAATACGAATTCACCTTGTAGGCGTAATGCTGATCTGTACATCAGCTTGTTGGCATACCACATGCTGCACGTCACCTTACTCCGAATGATAAAAAGAAGACTCATCCTAGAGATAATCTCTCTTCCCCTTTTTTTCACTTTTAAACCATCTCTACAACGTCTTCTGCAGTGTCTACCTTGTTTGCTTCTTGCCGTATCACTAATGAAATTTACGAAAAAGTAATATGGTAAAATATCATTTGATGGCAGACAAACGTTACTCACTCGTCACTTTGATAGCATCAAATAACGACTTTGTATTGCGAGATAATATGAGCAGAAGAAAAGGGAGTAACCAGAGAAGAAAAGATACGGATTTTGAGCGCAATGGAAGATTGCTCGTCTTGAGAGATCCATCAACTATTACCAACAGCAACCCTGCAAGGCAGTTGTTTGATCCACGTTCAGATAATCCCATAGCTTTCAACAAGCAACAGCAATCGAAAAACGAAAGTGATCCTGAGATCGCCGAGAGAAATATGCATACACGACAACATTCAACAAAAATGTCTCCTGCAAATTCTATAAGAAGAGAGCCATCAGATGGTGATTTGGATGTGCCATCCAAGAGACCACCGCCTCCAGCTGGAAGACGTTTGTGGAGTGCAGACGGACCATCTTTGGCACAGCCCAAAAGCCCTCAGAACCCCGAAAAACCAAGCACAAGAAGACCAACACCAGCTGCCAACAAGTCCATCGCTAGTAAGAGGCCTATGCAAGACGCTGATCGTAAGAAAGATGTAGTCAACCACTCAAAACAAGACAACAGCAATGCACTTTTGCCAGAGGCGGATCCAGCAAAAGAAGCCAAGAAAAAGCAACTGAAAGCGCTAGTTGCATCATTGAAATCGATTGAAGCCAAACTCGAACAAGTCGCCATCACTTCTCGCTCCTTGCCATGTTTTACTGAAAGCAACGAGATGGCACAGCAAGTTGCTTCGCATGACCGCCGCAGAGACCTAACTGGAGGAGACAGAAAAGTGGATTCGCAGGAACAACCAGTTATTGTGGAGCAGGATATTGTGGATGTCGAAAACATTTGGAGGGAGAAGATCAGGCTGCACCTTGCATTGGGAGAGAAATACCTTGAAATTTTGACCTGCGATCTTGAGTACGCCGAAAAGAAGGGATTGGAGAGTTTATGCTGGAAGCGTGCCGTATACAGCTTGGTGGACCAATTCAGAAAGGCGTTGCGGAAATCAGCAAGTGACATTGCAGCTCTCAATGCCGCTGCAACTACAGCAAATCCAGGTGAGTCCCCCGGCAAGGCCCAAAGTGAATTAGCAGCCATGCTCTTTGAAGATGACGACGGTAGCAGCAATGGCAATGTCACTGAAATACCTGTGATCCATGAAGGCGGCGGCATGACATTTATCAAGGTGGAGAAGCCCAAACCTGCAGAGACAAAACTGAGCGAGAACAGACTGCACCTGAAGCAAGCAAGAATGATGTTGACTCTGTTCCTACATTATCTTGAATTGGCTGACGATTTCTACCTGAGGCTATCCTTGTTTCTGAAAAGTGTGGATGAGGACTCGGCTAGTGACATGGACTCGTATTTGAACCTATGGCGACGCACTCGAAAATACAAATGGTACACCTGCATCTCTTTAAGAGGCGATATTGCTAGATATCGTTGGGCTTACACGCCGGAAGAAGAAGATTTCTCGGAACTACTGAAGCAAGATGATGCAGCTCAAAAACCCATCACACCATGGACCAAAGAAGAAGCATTCAAAGAAGCCTGGAAGTCTTATTCAATTGGAGCATGGTTGATGCCTGCCAAGGGAAACTTGTATTTTAATCTCTCCTTGCTACTGCAACAGCCACCACACCTTCACACACCGGGTCAAGATTTTCACAAGCTCTACTTTAGTACTCGCAGTTTGATGGTACGCCGCAATGGCTTCTTGAATGCAAGAGAGAGCATGCTTGCTCTGTTTGAAGGCAACCGTCGCTGGGTGCAAAAGAACATTGAGTCTGGCAAAAATACCAGTGGTCTGAAATCAAAATCAAGGCGGTCTAACGGCCCAAAGTCGAACATGGAGATTGGCAAGAGTATCACCATTCCTGCGTTGTTTGTGCGACTCCACGGTATGCTGTTCACCAAGATTGGCTTGGACGAATTTCCCAGAATCAAGCGTGCTTTTTTTGAGACTCTGTTTGAAATTAATCACACGCAACCAAAGCAAGATGGGTTTGATCAGCCTATTGTTCTCGACACGCAAGCCTCGAAACCAGTGTTGCATGATCCAAAGAAGCTTTCGGAATCCCATCTGTTCTGGCTCGAAACTGTGATTGTGTGTCTCTCATCACTTTACACATACGACTTTGCCAACTCCAAATTCACCAAGCTACTTTCAAGCAACTCTGCCAAACGATTCAACCTGGAAACAAGCAACGAGCAAGTGTATCAATCTCTTGTAGAAGAAATCGGTGATAGTGTTTTGTTTTCGCATGAAGTGGATTTGACGTGTCAAATTGCGGTTGAGTTGCTTCGTCGCTATCTGGACCCTTTGTTACCGAGCCCATCTGTACCTCAGTTACCTGCTTTGCCTCATATAGCGTTTACTTTTACTGAAAATGAAGAGTTTTTGTTTGGAGAAGTGCTCGACAAAAATGGAATGAGAATCCGCAAGAGTGCCTCCAACCAACAAGAGCAATCGAGCGATGCTGACACGGATGCTTTTGCCTGGCTTGTCTATATCGAGATTCTCCTTCACTGGATGGTATTGAACGGCGTATGCATTAGATCCAAAGACGAGGTGTCCCTATGGGAAGCCATTGTAGGCGATATTGGCTATGACTTTATCTTCCCTCAAGGCAAACGACTGACTGCTGCCAATGAGAACCGCACCTCCAAGGTATCACCTGCATTCTGGCCCTTGCTGCTTCAATTCCTGAACAAATTGCTATCAGAATTGCCAACCGACGAGAAATATGACATGGTGAATAAGCATCTATTGGACGATGAAGAGGAAGTTGTAGACAGTCAAGCAGCCGAAAAGACATCCGGCTCCAAATCCTCAGACTTGGAGTATGAGTTCACCAAAAAGATATTGGCAATCCTAGGAAAAGAACCAGATTTACCGGAAGAAAGTCTTTTGAGAGGTTTAGGATGGGTGGATGAGATTCATGGAAGATTCTTGAAGCTGGAGCCGGATAGCAAGTCAACTAGACCTCAGCATTACGATACTAACACCATTTCTCGACGCAAGCGGAAGATTTTAGACTATGGATTTACGTTGGTCAAGGTAAGCATCTCCCTTTTGGAACTTGCTATTAGATGACTAAACATGATTTATGGATAGCACTTGGATGGCATCTTGTACTATGATCCTGTAGAGGAAATCTTTACCATCTCGAAGAGTGTAGAAGAGCGAGCTGTTGCACTGGCCAATGAAGTGACAAGCCACTCTCAGAAACTCGAAAGCAACATGGATGACTTGTATGACGATATTCAAGACGACGCTTCGCTTATGGGTGCTACGACGATTGCAGAGATGGACGACGATGTATTGTTATCCAGTGAAACGGATCTCGATGAACAAAATGAGGGCGATGATTTTATGACTCAACTCAAGAAACGTCGAGAGCAACTGCAATCCATCGTTGTTTCTAGCGAAGCGGAAGAGAGATTTGGTTATCGTCGTCTGCCTGCCCGTATTAAGGAAAGAGAAGCTCGCTTGAACTATTTGAGAGAATGCATTATTCCAGGTAAGACCATTCTGGTGCTTGATACAAACTGTTTTATTGGGCATCTTGATCTGGTCAAAAAGTTATTCAAATACCAAAAATGGTCTATTGTTGTTCCCCTTGTTGGTAAGCACTGTACACATTCGTTGTTATTTTCTGTTGGCGTTAACGTTTATTCTATCAATCTAGTTGTTACTGAATTGGATGGTCTTCGAACTAACACGCATCGACTGGGTGTCATGGCTCAGCAAGGCATTGAGCTTTTGCAAACCACACTAGCCGCAAAACCGAAACAAAGCACATCTCTTCGGATACAAACATCTCACAACAACTTTATGAATGATATATCCATTCGATCTGAGCAGTTTGTGTTTGGGGAAAGTGACAAAAACCTAGATGATTTAATCCTTTCTACTTGTTTGTGGTGGATAGCTCAGCAGCAAAATGTTCAAGAAAAGGCTACCGAAAAGGCTGTGCCTGTTTGTTTGGTTACAGGAGATAGAAATTTGAGCGTAAAGGCTCGTGCTCGTGATGTAGAGGTTGTTCCAGTGTCTGCTATCATTCAATTAACGCCCAAATAAAATATCTTGAATTATGATGACTCGTGAGTTTGACTTGTCTGTGTGTATATGCTTTTTTTCTACTATTGACGCAATGTTCATTTCTTTAACAGGCTATAGAGGATCTATCAATATCTACGATACAGGTATACAAGTCTAGTTTGTGCTCCAATATGTGTTGAACATAATACCTCAAGCTGTACCGCATGCCCTATCTGCTATCTGCCAACAATCAATCAGTACGTATGATCAATCTTCAACACTGATCTATTCGTCAAGACCAATTGTATACAATTCCTCTTAATCAATATCATATTTGCATAAATAGCCATGCATCCTTTTGGAGATAAATAACATTGATAGAACGATTACTTATGTACATTTGAGTCCTTTACTACTAGACTCAAATAGCATGAATATAGATGACTGGTGTTTGATAAGTTTGTCTTTCAATAAAGTTACTTTTTAGGTGACTATATCATTGTAAGATGTTTTGTGTGGAAGTTCGTACTTGAAAGCTCCATAATGTGATGTACATGGCATAACGGTAGCTGATCCGACAATCGGATTCCATATAAAGGATTCCGAGTGATTTATCAGAAATAAATTATCAGTTAAAAAGTGTGAAATTAATCAGGTAAAGAATATCGTTTATTATTACTATTCGAGCTGAGGAGAGAAGTGATGTGAGAATAAGGTATTAGATGGGCTGATTTGGGTGATAGGAGCCATAGCAGATCCAACCTATTGTCCTGAACATGTCTTAACTGGATTGGTAACTGAATCCAGTTTCATGTCAAACTTTATTATGGTATGATGTGATTTGCTGTACTTAAAGTTTATGCTTCTTTCATTTGAACACCAGTGTTGTATCAAAGGTCTCGGCAAGTCTCACAAGGAAGGACAAGGTGCTATTCTTAGGTTCATAGGGTAAATCATAATACGCATGGTTTACAGATCGCTGGTTGGGTAGAATATATGATTATTTGTATTATAGTTCATCATCATGCTGTAGACTCCAGCA
>DF836490.1:0-15311 GCA_000950595.1 Mucor ambiguus
AACATCTATGGAGATATATATATATATATATATATTTCCCTTTGAAAAGAGTCATGTAGTCAAATTAATAACAACAATCTTCTGAATTCATCGGCGCCACTTTTATTTTTGCATGTAAGATGAATGGTATCAAGTGAGAGCATTTGCTGTAAATGACCTGAATTTTTGAGTTGCCTTTTCCAACCCAATCAACATCAGTAGTGTGATCTCTTACCGTAGTGCGTACCAGATACACTGTCCGTCCGTAGATCACACATCCAAACGGGCCATGTAACACAGATAAATACATGTATTTATTCGGATGATTGCGTGCGTTGCACTATTAAACTCTTTCTCTTTCTCTTTCTTCTCTTTACCCCAACATTCCTCAATCATGAAATTTGAAAACAGCACAATGACACATCACAGCTCTCGAAAGAGCCACCGAGTGTATCGGTCTCCATCCAGTCCAAACGAACCAAGCCCTTATGCAAAAAGCAGCAAGGAAACAATGATGGAAATCGACGCTAAAGATGAGGAAGCTGGCACTATTCTCATGGCATTATCACAACATGCTACTAGAATCAGATCCAATTCACTGAACAATGACAGAGTAATTAGGCCAAGAAAACAGAAAGAAGTGCATGTACACTTACCGAGTTTTATCAGAGTGCAACTGCTGCTGCTGCCAGTGCGATGACTGCAAGAAGCAACTCCATGTCCATCCGAAATTTACTGGGTACATCTCACATATTTGGCATCATGTCGTCCATGTTGATATTGATCAACATTTCTAGTAGATAATGAAACATCGTCCAGCGCAGACATACCATCAGTAAGCGATACAAAGAAAGGTGGTTGATACACTGATTTAAACATAAATTCCGTAGATTCGTCCATACCAATCAGTTTCAACTAGCTATAAACCACACTATGAAACAAGGCGCAAAGGCTTTCAAAGTAACTACTACTACTGCTCGATTGATTTAATGCTGATGGAATGGAATGTTTTGTTTGTATTGTTTAGTTTGTCTTACGCAGAGAAGTGCGGTATCAACAGATGAAGACATGTACCATCATCGAAGTAAACAAAGATCGTTCAGCAGATATCCCATTAATCACAACAACAATAACAGCCACGCAAAGTACCATCCAGTGCTAAAGATCAGAGGCAATACAGCACATATCCACATTAGTTACCGGATTCATGCTCATCAAGTTTCATTGGTAAACATTCATCCTCTGATGTAGCTACATATGCTAATCTTGTTTTAATAGTATGAAACGAATACACCCAAAACAACAAAAACAATACACTCTTCATACCCCAGAACATCCCATTCAGCGCCTTACATGGACCATCATCACACACACTCTTATTCCTACCGGCAAGGTGTTTAAATGTTGTCAGTGTCTTGTATGTCGACAGAAAATGTCTCGGAAAAAAACATCAGCTGTATAATAAAACTGTCTGTGTAAAAACTTGCTTAACCCTTCTTTGTACGCAATCCACTAAAATGCTGTATTGGATGCTTGCTTCATTGTTACTATTGTTGTCTGTAAATGGATTCGTGCCATTACGTAAACACCATTATCATATACAAACACCACTGAACGAAACAGAAGTATTACCATCTAGCAACAACATAAGCCATCTTTACACATCAAAAGGTGGCTGTGGTGAGGCCTCGTTGTCTTGCATGGCATTTGGCTATAAATCATCGATCCCTATACGTTGTGGTATCCTCAAGAGCGCTCCTTTATGTGAACGCTTGGATCCTATTTCAAAGCAAATGAAGTGTGATGTGTTTTGTGACACAGATGGGTAAGTTTAGCTATATGATAATGTGCTGAAGTATTCATGATTCATGCTGCTTTGTAGTGGCGGAAGACTTTGTGAACGGGCCTTTCCATCATGCTGTCTGGGTAGTATCAATGGATGCACTTCTTCCAGACCAAGGAACATCAAACTATACAAAATGCAATAAGCATCTTTATGGTGAAACGTGAATTCATGCCACATTTTCATGTACGGTAATCACAATGTCATATGCAATAAACATTTTTTTTTGTATACATGTGATCGCATTTGACTAGAACTTGTATAGGTAGATCATAGCCAAGAGCGTCATTAAAATGGGTAAAAAGGGGGAGGGGATCAGAAAGGGAGGTCTAATGTAGATGTTGCTATGTTAAAGTGTTCATACTTAAGTCTAAAGCAAGTAGTTTTGATGCTATTAATGATTTTGCCATGGTGGCATGTCAGAAAACATAATATCGCATCTCCTCATGTCTTTGTCAGACATCATGAGGTCTGCGCTATCCGCCCGCGCAATACGTATTTGGGTAGATTGGACATCATACCCTATCAAGCGCCTCTTTCAAACATATACACTTTGCTACGGCAATGATCTCCTTTTTACTGCGACATGATATTTTTAAACGATCTTCCATCATCCCTCGAAAACCAAGATATAAAGAGCTGGCGAGTAGGCAAGTCTATCGATGGCGTTGATCATTTCTCTGTAGAGATTTGTGAAGTTTGTATGATCTGATATAGGATTGTTATTCGAGCAATCTCTCTCGTTGCCATGTTACTCTTGTATGTCAGCCCACATCTTGTAGAACACCATGCCAAAGCCCATGAATTTAACATGTATCTTTCAGAAATGCTTATCCAAGCACATAATACATTTTTTTTTAGCACCAAGTATCAAAAATAATGGAATGATAGATTCATATCATGTTTTGACATCTGACTTGAATACTCCAATCAAACCGAGGAGATGATGCACTGAAACTGAACACGCGTCATGTGACATGCCTGTACTGAATAGATAGCTATTAGCCATCACAAACCAATGCACCCCTTTTTTTGAGCTCTTCTTCCTTTATCTCTCTCCAACTTCATACACTATGGAACAAGAGCTTATCGAACTACTACTTGCCTCCAAGAAAGCCCTTTCCACTGGCCAATCTATCTGTGCACAAGCCAATACTTATTTACAAACATCAGAAGGCCATGTTGAAACGATAGCCAAGATTCACCCCAAATTATTGTTTGTCGATAACCATATTCTAGTTCAATGCAAAATCTTAGAAGGCGTCAGAGATTACGTAAATGTACAAACTGAATCTTGTCAAAACAAGATCAAAGTAAGGCTTAGATGAATCTGTTATTCTGCAGGGCCATATTCACATTTAATTCAGGACCGAGAAGCACATTTACAAACACTCACAATCGAGCTGACACAGATATTCAACCACCTCAAAAAATGCATGGTCGACAAAGATATACTCAAGGTTAATCGTGAAATTCTAGGGCCAAATGAAGCAGACGAGACACAACAGTATACTTGCTTGTTTGATTACATTTCTGATCAGGATATCATTGATTTGCAAAGACAAGCGGATGATGAAATAGGGGAAATTGAGGTAGGATCAAATTCATGCTTTGATGAGAGAGCAGTGGATTGATGAATCAGACTTAGACGGTGGGCAATGTCATGCAAAACCAATCAAAGCTGATTTCGACATTCTTGGCAGACATTGCGAGAGCAAGAAAAGCAGCGCTAAGTGTGCCACTCGACGAGGAGACAGTGGCGTATTCGAGTGAGAGAATTCAAATACAAGAAGATGAAATTTCGAACATGGCAGAAATATTGACCAGCTTGACAAATCATTACGACCAATTGGGTGAAGCGACAAGGTGGGGAAAATAAGTTTGTTTAGACCTTACATACACTAACCTGCGAGGAAGGCTGTATCAATCTGATCCAGATGGCCGTAATCGATTGGACATTACCGTTTTAGAAGATGATCATGAACATATACCCAACATTTTAGAGGATTTAAGGCACAGTTTGGACATTGTAGAGTCTGTTAGGTACGCGCGACATGCTATGACATGTAAGTATTTTGAAATTGACGTTTCAATAGCCAAGAAATTCAAGACCGAATGCAAGTGTATCTGCATGTGAGGGATGAGCTGATCAAGATATTGAATCGACTAGAGTATTTTGGCATTGGAGGACAAGCAGATGGTATCTTGGAAAAGATGCAAGACACGGAGGTCGAGATCAAGGAGAGAGAATACAATTTAGACGAATTTTTCAAGCAGTTGGCATATTTGGCACAGTGGTACCGATGCTACGCTTCCTCGTACAACTATTTGCTACTAGAAATTGAAAGACGAAGAAAGTCGGAGGAGCGACAAGAAGCATTACGCAGAGAGGTAGTAAAGAAGATTGAGGATGCTTACAATGGCAAGTAGTTTTTTGGAACACTATGGATTCTGATTTTAACGTTTGGAACGGCAGATGAATTGCAGGAAAGAAGATCTTGGTCTGCGCAACATGGACAGTATTTGCCCGAGGTGCTTTGTACCTTCATCAATGTGAGTGTGGAGAGCAGTGGCTTTAAATGTGTAACCATATTAATAGGAATCAACAGGATGCTCCTTCTATTTTAAGGGTGGAAGTGGAGAGAGATTCGATTCGACTTCCCGAGTTATCACCTGAAAATGTACAAAAGGTATTCTACTATGCCCTTGCAATTTGTTGATTTTGTTTATTTACTAAGATAATTCAACTAGGCATTAGCTGAAATACACAATTCCTCTCATGAATAAATCAGTGTCGTCCATGTTTACAAGGGGTGAAAGCCCATCATGAAGACGTCTCTCTTTTTTTTATTTGTGATATGATTACAAAATGAGTAGAAATGTACATTGTTTTTTAAAGGTCTTTTACAAGTTCTCCAGGTCTGCCTGTGTCTGGGAAAGGAGTAGGTGTTGTTGATGTTTCAGCATGGAGTGATTTTTGTGCTTGCTGTGCTTCCAAGACGTCGTTCAAGCGAGCCTTTTGTTTTTACATGTGAGACAATAGACATGAATTGAGCATAGATTCAATCTACTTACAAGTTCCTCATGAAGCTTTCCTTGCTTCTTCAACTCCATTCTGCGATTGACCAGCATGCCAACATTGACCATGTAGTAAACTGCCATCATCGTTAATCATCATGTGCGTATATACAGTACCGACATGTCCAATTTACCAGTAGTTCCTGCAAGCAAGAGAACTGCAGATTTTTGTGCAATATCAGCTAAACGACCAGTTACTGGCATATTTAATGTTTATGAAAAGAGAGAGTGAGAGAGAGGGAAAGAGGGAAAGATGGAAAACGAGAAAAAAAAATAATGATTTCTTAAACACAAGCAGGCCTGGTCCAGGCGGAAATGCTATGGAAAGCCCTTTCTTTTCCACATATAAAGCAGCAAATCTTTACCATGACGTATTCTCTCACAATCTCTGATTTTATATTTTCGTAGTTTCTTTTCCCTTTTTCCCTCTCTCTTTCCTCCTCTACTTTTTTCTATATATCACATCTCGAAATGAACCTCTTCTTTGGTAAGGCAAAGTCAAAAACGACAGCAAAGGATGCCATCTACAAGTTGCGTGAAACTCTGGGCATGTTGGAGAAGAGACAAACCTTTTTAGAGACAAAAGCCGAGAACGAGCTAAAGATTGCCAAGGCAAATGCTACAAAGAACAAGAGAGGTAGGTATCGATTTAGCAGTAGTAGCAGATATCATGGTCATGCTCACTCTATACAACAATAGCCGCTCTGATGGCTCTGAAAAGAAAGAAGACCTACGAAGCTAATATCGAAAAGATCAATGGTGCTCGTATGACCATTGAAACTCAAATGATGGCCATTGAGAATGCAAATGTTAACTTGGAGACGATGGGTGCTATGCGTGCAGGTGCTGAAGCCATGAAGAATATACACGGCTCCATGTATGTAGAGAATTACAGAACAAATGATCATATCACAGGTTGACCCATTTTTGTTTAATAGGGATATCGATAAGGTTGATGCCACTATGGATGATATTCGTGACCAAATGGATGTTGCAAATGAAATTTCAGAGGCTATTTCTCGACCTGTGAATGTGGGTGATGAGCTGGATGAGGTAAAAGCTTGCATTTATTGTGTGTTATTTGACATAATCTTACACACTTGCTGTAGGATGATTTGTTGAATGAATTGGAGGAATTAGAACAAGAAGAGTTGGATGCCAAGATGTTGGAGACTCCTTCGCCGGTTGTATCTGCACCCAATGTACCTACCCGTGTGCCTAGTAAGTCTTATATGCAGTGTGTGTTTGTATAGGTTGCTCACGATGATGTCTAGTTCATAATGTTACGGTCGAGGAAGATGATGAAGAGGCTGAACTTCGAGCACTCAAAGCAAGTATTGCCATGTAAAGGGACAGGAGGACCGGGAAATCCGAAACGATTGATTGCATCAACCAAACAACAACTACACATGTGCCAGTAAACTTTTACCTTTCTCTCTCTTTTTTTCTAATATCATATATACACACCTACTGATACAAGCATGTTTTTTATTTTTTTTTGAATGGATTTGGTTCACAGCGAATAAATCTTGATTATTTTAAAATCAAATGTATTGTTAAAGTGCTTGTGTGATCTCCACATGGAAAGACAGACAGAGAGAAAGAAGAGAGGCACTCCAAGAACCGCAAGCCAATTTACTGTTTTTGGTGATTTTGTGATTTGCTGGTGGTACCTGGAAATATAATGATATTCAACCCCTCCCATTCCTTGTTATACACCTTTCTTTTCAATGTCTTCCAATACACTTTTTGTAGAGAAACTTGGCAAGCAAGTACAGATCGTCTTTGATTCAAAGAGTCTCCGCATTCAGTCGGATGCAACAGCGATCGTCCCTCGACAAAAAAAGTCTAAAAAATCCAGGTCTTGCGTTTGTTTGCCCACTCTAGAAACAAACGACGATCCTTCTTCATCACCAGCATCATCATCCCTGCCGATCCCTCATAGAAATATCTTGCATGCCAACTATAATGCACGCACTAATATGGTGCAATTGAACACATTGGTTGCTGATAAGCCGTCTGATCCAGAGTCTACAACGCAATTGTTCAAGTTTATGTATACGGTCAGAGACAATGAGCAAGAAAAAGCCACTGAATTTTGTCAGAACATCATGACAAGCGTCTATCAAGGTGAGCTGTCTGCCAACTACAGGTAATATCGCGCCCATCTAACTAGTGGTTTCCAGATCTGATACCTGAAAAGCGTGTGTTGGTCCTGATCAATCCTTTTGGAGGTCAAGCGAAAGCCAAATCTATTTTCGAAGAGAAAGTCAAACCCGTTTTAGAGGCAGCCAAGTGCAAATTAGACATTCAATGTAAGTAGCAGTTGTGTCTTGCAGGTTGGCAACCGACTAAAGGTTGAATTCAACAGACACTGAGCATCGTTATCATGCTTTGGAGATTGCCAAGGGACTTGACATTGGCTCTTATGACACTATAGTCACTGTCAGCGGTGATGGATTGATCCATGAAGTGATCAACGGTTTCTTACAAAGACCTGATGCTAGAGAAGCGCTTCAAAAAGTGGCATTGGGTCTTATTCCAGCAGGCACGAGCAATTCACTCAGTATTTCCATGTCGGGCGAGAAGTTAGGTTTTGATCCGATTCATAATGCACTTCAAATCATTAAAGGCAGACCTCTGGCTCTTGATCTTTGTTCAGTTACATACGAGGATAGTCGGTACTTTTCCTTCTTGTCCCAGAGCTTTGGTATTGCTGCTTATGCGGATTTAGGTACAGAACACATGAGGTAATATGTCTACTTACTATGTATGCAAACATAAGGTGTCTCATTACGAAACAAATTAGATGGATGGGAGACAACCGAACAGTTGTTGGCCTTATGCAAGAAATTTTCTCCAAGAGCACATACCAAATGGAGGCATCTCTACTCATTGCAGAATCGGATAAAGAAAAGATCAAACAAAACTACAAAAGTGGGTTGAAATCGTCTGAATGGAAGAGCCCTGCAGTGGGTGATGGAGCTGTGCTAGATACCATACCTCCTTTATCAGACCCTGTGCCTGAAAACTGGACCACGATCAATGGCGACGTCTCTATATTTTTAGCTAGTAACGTACCCCTCTTGAATCGTGGTATGCTCTCCCATCCTTGCGTGTCTGCAAACGATGGCTACATTGATTTGATGCTTGTGCGTGGTGGTAAGGGCATTGGAAAGCAATTAAGTATGTTTACAAGCGTAGATACGGGTAAACATCTTGACATGGACTTGGTAAGTTCGAGGTGGCTGTGTGAGAGTGGTTTATCGTAGCTAAATAAAAAAAAATAGGTCGAGTACTACAAGGTGAAGGCATTTAGATTGAAACCTATCATCAAGCCTGGAAAAAGTGCCTATGTTGCAATTGATGGTGAACATGCTTCTGCAAAGCAATTTCAAGTCGAAGTACATCAAGCTCTTGGATCTGTTTTAAGTTTAAACCCTACCTTTATCAATACTAACGTACATTAATTTGCACCAAACATATTATCATTTCATAATATTTAATAAAATGACATTTCACCATCAAGTAAGGACCCTATAAACGACTTGTAACTACAGATATGACTTTTATATGAAGTTGTACATTTGCATATATGACAGCAATCGATATACAGGCAGATAGTGCTATGGCACTACCTCTTACTAATCAACACCAGGCAATCTGAGTGCATTTGACCAGCATTTTCTCGCGTTAGAAGCCGTTCTAGACTGCCAGAGTAACGCCGAACAACTGCATTGCGCTGGCATTTACTTACTGATAGCTTTACTCGATTTTTTCGAGACCTGAAAAGCATGGTTCAAAATCGGCTCAAAAGCATGAGGTACCCCTCATACTTTTCATCAAAAATCAAACGATCGCGTTTTTGACCTCAAAGATGAAGGCTTTTCCTATGGTACATACTAAATCAAAATGCCCATTTCGATTTAAAGCAACCCCTGAAACCACTTTTGTTAGACCTTTGTAGAAATTTTTTGATATTTTCGCCAAAAACCTCAAATCATATTTTCAGGTATTACTTGAAGAGCTAATTTAAAGCATATGTTTTCTTTAGCATCATTAGAAGCGCGTTGAAATATACTCCTAGAAATCTTAAGGAAGGATGGGATGATTATTACCATTTACATAGTTCAATCTTGCAAAAAATTTTTTTTTTAGGGCAAATTCATGCTTTATTTTAAGTAATCTTGCAAAATAGCACAAGAGAGTCGCAAATGTATCCGAAAATTCCCAATAAAAAAAAGTAATGTTAGACGGAGATTCAATCGCCTTCAGTCTGGCAAGATGCCTTATGATTACAATCGATGTTTTTGGAGCTTATAAGAAGGAAATTGCGAATCGGAAAGTACTACGACTTCTTTCCAACATCTTTCTACTGCTTCAGTCAAGTATTTTTTTCTTATATATAGGATAGATTTTTCGTTGCAAAATGCTCCTCCAAGTGCGGATTCCAATGCGAAATGCGAAGTTGTCCATCCTCTAGGTCAAGAAAAGTTACTGGCCATGCATCTTTCATAATTTTGACATTTTTAATGTGCTATTATTCTATATTTCGATTGTTTCGCTCCAATGGCTCGAACAAATAGCTTGATCTGCATTGATGTCAAGATGGTGCCTGTCATGCCGCCATCAACCACACAAACCCTTCATGGACTGCTTTTCATGGTGTAAAAATCTGATTTTTTCGAGTATTTGAAATCAAAAAACCTTTTTTCACTCACATCACATTACACAAGCATGCCCAAGTTAACTGCAAAGGCCACCAAGAAAGCCAGTGCCGCCGAAGACATGAGAGCCTTTGGTCCTATTTTTAACAAGGATCTGGGTCAGCACATTTTGAAAAATCCACTTGTAGCTCAAGGCATTGTTGACAAGGTAAACCTCAAGGGCATTTGACATCTGTTATGATCCACCTTTCTCACATAAGCATTTGTTGATTTAACAGGCCAACCTCATCAGCTCAGATACAGTGTTGGAAATTGGTCCTGGTACCGGTAACTTGACAGTGCGTATTCTTCAAGCATGTAAGAAGGTAGTGGCAGTTGAAATGGATCCTCGTCTTGCTGCCGAATTGCAAAAGCGTGTACACGGAACGTAGGTGTTTATATAGTGAACTACAGAGTGTGAGTGTGTTAATGCTGTAGAGTATAGATCTGACCAAAAGAAGCTTCACATCTTACTCGGTGATTTCATGAAGACTGAACTTCCCTACTTTGACGTCTGTATCAGTAATACCCCTTATCAAATCTCATCTGTTCTCGTCTTCAAGTTATTACAGCATCGCCCCATGTTCCGTTGTGCCATTCTCATGTTTCAGCGTGAATTTGCGCTTCGTCTTGTAGCAAAGCCAGGAGATGAATTATACTGTCGTTTATCAGTCAATGTTCAGTTATTAGCCAAGGTGGATCATGTCATGAAGGTTGGTAAGAACAATTTCAGACCTCCACCCAAGGTCGAATCATCCGTTGTGCGTCTTGAACCCAAGAATCCTCCTCCTCCTGTCGATTTCGATGAGTTTGATGGTTTATTGCGTATTCTGTTCACAAGAAAGCACAAGATTTTCCCTGCCAACTTCAAACAAACTACCGTATTGAATATGCTGGAGCAAAATTACAAAACTTACTGTTCAGCACATGAATTGGTAAGCGCAGGAGAGGGGAAAAAAGGAATAGGATGTGCAGTGTACTTATATTGTATGTATAGATGGTTGAATCTGATTTCGACATCAAGACAAAGGTGTTGCAGATCATTGAATCTGTTGGTATGTCTGACATGCGTGCCGCAAGATGTGATTTGGATGATTTCTTAAAGTATGTACACAGTGAGAGATGTAATTGATGGAGAGTGACTAATTCAAACGTGTGTAGACTTTTGCTTGCATTCAACACTGCCAACATTCACTTTTCTTAATCTGCTTTCTTTCTGTATATTTCCTCTCAACTGTATCCTATCTTTTTCTCTAAATCAGCATTCATTCTCTCTTTCTTTTCTCTTTATTTATACAACATTTGTAATCACTTAGACGCTAATAAACGACAGCCACATGAAATAATGCGATGATTGAGGGATATTTCAGTAATTGTGAGGCTTTTTGACATGCTAGCGCTAAAGAAACATATCAAGAGTTATCGGCTACCCTGCTGCATGCTCAGTCCATATGCTACGCCAATTCATCACAAAGCAAGGCACTGAATCAAGGTACATCCTGAGGGCTGTGACCATCGTTTCCCGCTTGCATTTATGGAGAAAGGAAAATCTTTTCAGCATCTATACTCTTCCTGACACCACTTCACTCAATACAGACCATGGATGCACCAGCTGATTACGATATCAAAAACTACGAGAAACTCACAAGCAACTGGAACAAGGATCCTACAGCATTTCTCAGCCTCTATTACACATTATTCTACAAGCAATCACAAGATTGCACTGTTTATGTTCGCCAAGCACCCAGCAAAGTATGCGTATTAGGCATGAGTACATATCCAGCAAATCTGGCCCGTATCAAGATGCACACACAGCTAGTAAGCGACAAGGTGAAAAAGGACACCATACTATGCGATCTGCTGGATGCATCAGATCAAGTCATTGGGCATGTCAGAGCCGAGATGGACGGTAAATTACTGGAGCTCAACAGTCGATTTGCCAATGAGAGCTTGGACACATTGTTGGGAGGAAAACATCACATGGATATTGGCTTTATTGCCATCATTCTACCCAAAATAGAAGATACAGCTGTTCAATTGAAAGAATTCACGCCTGAGGAAGAGTACAACAATCAGCAGCAACAACAAATGTCCTAAATAGGATAAAATCATGTGTGGTTTGCCTGTGTGCTTGTATGATTTATGTGATACAACTTGCAAGAATAAACTATCTTTTTTTTGTAAAAATAATAATAATAATATATTTTGCCCACTTATTCATCATATCTCCCTTTCAGCAGCATACACATATACATCTTTAATATATGGGCCAAGCGAGTTCATCACCTAGTTCTCTCGGGTTCTTTAAAAAGAATCCACTAACAAACGAGTACGAAGACATGTCAAACAAATTCACCAAAGCGACCATGTCTACGCTAGCTGTGCCAGTCATTATTGTTGCTTATCCAGTACTGAATGCATATACGTTTCAGGATTCGGATATTACTGGATATCGAATAGTAGATGGAGCTATTGGAGGCGTATTGGGTGTTATTGGCTGTAGGTAATTTGAGGTGGTTTGCATGTACATTGGTATATAATACATCGACACACAGGGCCACTGGCTCCCATTATGGCAATATGGGGTGCGATCCAGATCAACTTCAAAGAGAAGCCTCCACTACCACTACCAGTACCTTTAGAAGTACTACAGAAAGCACAGGAAGAGATCAATTTGAATATATCGCTATTCTACAACATTGCGGTGGTGGGATGTTCAGGAACAGGAAAGGTTTGCTGCAGTGATCGATTCATGTTTCAAATGTCAGCGAAATTGACTAATGAATAGAGTTCTATCGTCAATGCCATTCGAGGATACAAAGATACGCACCCCAAAGCATCCAAAGTGGGGGAAGTGGAAACAACAGAGAAGCCAATGCCGTTTCAACATCCAGATCTAGCATCGATGGTGATTTGGGACATGCCAGGTGTGGGCACACAAAGTCATCAGAGAGACACTTACTTTCAAGACAACTATTTAAGTTGCTTTGATCTACTAGTGATAGTACTAGGAAACCGGTAGGACAAAGAAGGGGAAAGCTATCAGATCAGAGGCTTAAACCATTTCTCCCAGATTAATGCAGGACGATATTGATATAGCATTGCAAGCCAAGGAACATCGGATCCCCATCTTATTTGTTCGTAGTAAATCAGATCAAGTAAGCATCTCATCGCCTATATAATTCCGTCCATCTATTAATAGCATTTTACAGGCAATCGCAAGCAAGACAAAGCGACACGAAGGCGATGGCAATTACCAATGGGCCACAGCGGTTGGAGAATTCGTACTCGAAGTAAGATTTTTCCATGTTTCTGTGAGGTTCTGTGTGCATGTGTGTAACCAGGTCAATGTTTACAGGTTCGAGACTCCATCTTTACGCAGCTCCGGCAACATCAATTGAACACAAAGAAACTATTCATCGTATCAGCAGAGTCATTGAGGATGTTTGTCGCTACCATTAATAAGCAAGAAGAACGGAAGGCCATCAAAACTATCGATGAGGAGCGCTTCATGACATCTCTTATTGAAGGCGTGGTTGCCAAAAGAGATTACTACCAGAAACAAGCAAAATTAGAGCAGAAACGGAGAAAAAAGCAGGAAAAAAAACGACAGAAAGATGCTTCATCTGTGGGCAGCAATCAAAGCAACCTGAGCGCAGTATAATTCACCGCGTCGAAATCTAGATGTACACTATCCAATCAAATAAAAATTAATCATATTCAAGACGTGAGATCCAGCGAGGAGTATTTTTTAAGGATAGAATGATGACATTTATTATAGCTCGAGCTATAACGTGTATCGACAAGAATCAGATTCGAACACGTAAAGTGCTTGGAATGGCGTATACATTACAAAATGCATAAATCTTTTCGCAGGCGGGGATGCTATACGAAGCAATGACGTTCAGATCATGTAATTTGCATTGGTAAACTTGGTAGTCCGCGCTAGTCTGTGTTTCCCCTTTGCCAAATGTCCATTACATCATGCTTATGGTTGATGAAACCATTCTGAAAAATGTATAAATACAGCTTGATTCTTGAGCAGAGATTCAGATTTCTCATTATTATTCACATAATTAAAAACTAATACATCTCAAAAATGGACGCCTCAAGAACTAATGCTAAGAAGGACCAAGTCGTTGGTAACGTCAAGGATACTGTTGGTGGTGCTGTCGGTAATGAGTCTCTCCAAGCCAAGGGTCAAGCCCAAAATGCTTCTGGTCAAACCGAAGGTGTCTTGGCTAACGTCCAATCTTATGTTGCCGGTGCTGCCGATCAAGTTACTGGTGCCGTTAAGGGTGCTGTCAACTCTTTGACTGGCGATAACTCTGGCGAAGCTGGTGCCAAGGTCCAAGAAAAGAAGGGCGAGGCCCAAAAGAACTTTGCTTCTTAATTTCTCTCTGGCACGTTAAGACTGTAAATAACCATGTCAATTACACTATCACCAAGAAATTATGTACAAACAATCTTAAATACTATTAATTGTAACAAATAAACTGCCCTTTTTTTCATACTGTAATATATCATGATTTCAAAGAGTGCCATCTACTTGAGTGAGGAAAGGTGTCAGAGTTTTATTCAAAGGGTATTGCTGTTTGAACAATCACACTAGGCACTTTGTATTCAAATCACAAATGCTATTCGACACCGTGCGTTATCTATTCTCAATAGATTTTTCTCTTCCATTTTCTGTTATTCTCAAACCATCCACCAGGTCGAATTCAATAACGGGGCGTGCGAGAAGAGTCATATTCCGTAAACACATCACCATTAAAAGGCAAGCCTTGTTAACAGCAAGAAATACGTTTCTCTGTTTAAAAAGACCGAACAAGGAGACGGGAAGTATGTAGCTGAAGGATGCTTACGCATTAGCAAAAAAGTTGGAAGATCAAGGTCTTGAGGCATTCGATCAAGCATCATACAAAACATACGCATGTGAGTAATTCCAACATATGTTGGTTCAAATACAGCCAGCGCATTGATACACATTACACTTTTAATTCACTATACGAGCCGTTTGATCCCGCTACGCTCGATGACGGCGTCGCCCTGCGGGTTTTGTTTAAACTAAATGGGGGGGGGGTTTACATGATCAATCAAGAATATTATAGTAGAGGACTATACGCATTAGATAAAAATTGGAGGTTGATGAAATTTACTTTTGGTTATGTAGTTTCTCTGTAAAGAGCTTCAGGATATATTACATTTTCAGCTTGAGAGTTGTTGGTAGGAAGCATTATAGTGATTCCTTGTGTAGAGGTTACTCTGGACATTGCCACATATAATTGGCTATGCATAAAGACAGAACTTCTAAGGCCTAAATTAACCTTTGCGAGCGACTGCCCTTGAGACTTGTTGATCGTCATGGCAAAGGGCACCTTCAAAGGGAACTGCTCTTGCGTAGGTCAGGAAACCACCCGAGGTGGGGAAAGGCTTGCGCTGCGCGGGCCTTTGACTTGTATCTTGAAATTAACAATAACTAGAATCTTTGAATGTCTCTTTTATGTAGTAGTATTTTTTAGTTCGCAATACCCTGTTTAATAGCCTTAAGAAACATTATGAAGCCGTATTTTGCTGCCAAACTTTTTTAAATTCCGGTGCGCATTTTCTTTTTCGATTCGCTAATTCTGAAAGAAAAATCGACCTGTTTGCTCTATTTTGCAGGATCTGACTATATAAAGTGTGACGAAAACCCAGTGCGTTCT
>DF836490.1:22011-34977 GCA_000950595.1 Mucor ambiguus
ACTGCAAAACGGCCATCATAGGTGTGTCCAGTAATTTCGATAGATGCACGATTTTATTGTATTCCTTCATTGCCAAAAATACACTTGGTATGGCTATATCGGATGTATCGCCTATGTGTTTGTAACACAAATGAAAAAAAAGCTTAGTTGCCAAATATAAAAAAGCGTTTAGGGAAAACACAAAGCCCTCCAGAATCAAACTTTCTTTACCTGGTGCATACATGGTTATCCAGCCTGGATGCTCTGGATCACCTACAACAACAGCAACAGCACCGCTCTTTTGCATGTAGCGCACTTTGGTGATGAATGAACACCCTCCTCGTTTCACCAATGCGATCCAATCTGAGCATGGAGGTTCGACAAGACTACATCCAGTTGGATCTTGACTAGGCTCAACTATAAAGCCGATTTTGCCATTGGAGGAGATGCGAGGGCCAAATGCTGCACCTCTGTCTTCGAATGTCTCGTTTGAAATCTATGAAATTGTTTAGCCAATGTGGGGCGGCAGTAACAGTGCAATCGTGGTATAATTTACAGTGACATGTGTTGATGCATGGACCAAGGAGATGAAGTATGAAAACAACACGAACCACAGGGGATTGGATCTCATTTTATGTCGAAGCTAGTGCAATTGAAGAAAGAAGAAGGGAAGAGAGAAAAAGGGAAGAAAAAGGGAAGAAACAAAAACAAAGCAGTTTCTATTCTAATCAAATTATGATTTGCAATCTGCTTAGCAGCTGCTTGTGATGTGTGGTTGCAGAGGCAATGGCGATGGTAATGAGGGCAATTAAATAGCCGCAGCTTAGAAAACTTTTTCGCTCTCTCTTTCCCTTTTTCATTTCTTTCTCTTTCTCCTTCTTACTCTCACACTCTTCCTCTGTCGTACACCAGTAGAGATGGAAGATACCAATCAGCATGTAGGCCACAACCTCACGCCCTGGAAGAGCGCAGAACCAACGCTGAAGAAACGCTCATTTAGACGATTATCCTTTTTCAAACCAGCCGAGGACCATCCACCTGTGTCACCCGTATTAACAACCAACACCATAAATAAAGAATACGACCCAGAAACTGGAAATAAAATTATTAATAACTTTATGATTATCAAAGAAATTGGAAGAGGCATGCACGGCAAGGTGAAATTGGCTGAAGACCTTGACACAGGAGAGCTTGTTGTAAGTCTTTTGTGTTACTCCTTACCTCCCCTTTATTCACTCGTTCTCAATCCATGTAGGCAATTAAAATCGTCGACAAGCAATCCCGAAGAAGGCAATTGGGTTACAGTGTGCTTAGAGCGAAAAATGGGGAGGATTCCTATGTGGAAAGTGAGCAGAAAATCAGAAGAGAAATCGCCATCCTCAAAAAATGTGCTCATCCGCATGTGGTTCGTCTGAGAGAGGTGATTGATGATCCCGCCAGTAGAAAAATCTATTTAGGTAATTTTGCATGAATTTTGATTTGGGTAGACTGGTTGTACTAACAACCAACTTTAGCATTGGAGTACATGGATGGCGGTGAAATTGTCTGGAGAGAAGACGATGAAAGCAACACGCCCGTATTGACCATGCATGAGGCACGCAGTATATTCAGAGACGTCGTCAGCGGATTGGATTATCGTAAGTCTATGAAGAAAAAGCATCACTTCAAGCTAATGACCAACACACACAATTTAGTGCACTACCAAGGCATCATTCATCGCGATATCAAGCCTGCGAACCTGCTGTTGACCCATGATGGGATTGTCAAGATTTCAGATTTCGGCGTCTCGTATTTCAATCAACATTTGGCTGGATTACAAAATCAATACGATGATGAGATCGACAGAGATTTGGCTGAGACAGCCGGAACACCCGCTTTTTTCGCCCCTGAACTTTGCAGTTCGCTAGAGAACAATCACCATGACGATAGACACATTACAAAGGCAATTGATGTATGGGCACTCGGTGTGACTCTATACTGTCTACTCTATGGTCAATGTCCATTTACAGCGTCTACAGAGTTCGAACTATTCGACATTATTCCCACTGCACCACTTGAATTCCCACAAGAAACACCTGACAATCTGGTCGATTTACTGGAAAAACTGCTAGCCAAAGACCCACACGAAAGAATTACGCTAGAGCAAGTCAAACACCATCCATGGGTGATTGAGGATCTAGAGGACCCAACGACTTGGTGGCGAGAGGCAGACCCAACCCTCTATAAAGCGGTAGAAGTAACAGATGAAGAAGTGAATCGAGCTGTTACTATCATGGATAGACTGAAGAAATCGATTCGACGCATATCCTCTTCACTATCCAATTTGACACATAGCTTTTCTCGAAAGAGCTCAACCACATCCTCTACACCTTCCTCATCTGACATTCATCCTTCCCCTACCAACACAACATCTACCACTAATACCACTGCTACAACACATCACGAAGAAAAACAGCAGCCACAGGATCACCTCAACAATGGCTGGAAACCAGCATCCTTTGACTCGTTTGATGATTCAGACGATGGACAAGTTCAAAGTGAAGAATTGGAACCACCACTACCAAATCACATATATCAGCATCATCCTTTTCAAATCGATAGAAATGACTCTTCTGGATCATCCATGTCTGGTCTAGTTGTGACATTCAGTCGAAGTAATAATAACCCATAGATTGAGTCGTACTCTTTTTGATACACAGAAAAAAAGCTTACAGATTTTATATATACCTCCTTTTTTTTTTCATGCATTTGATTTTAATTTACAATAAAAATCATGCTAATGTTCGTTCCTGAATTTATACATCTTAGTTGCCGCCAATGTAATTGACAATGCATGCAGCGATAGTTGAATTAGGTGCGAGTTTATATAAGGAGCTGAATCTATCAGAATATACAGCTAAAATTTGCTTGATGGAGCTCACTTGATGGTATGTTATGTTATTGCGCACACACATTGGGAAATCCAGTTTTTCGGTACATTTTCCCAGAATAGAGAGCCTGGTAGATCAATCCTTATTACTCTCTCTGGGCCAAATAGAGCGCGGTCGCTCAGTTGGCAAGGCCAAAGAATATTCCACAGACTCTTAAAAAAACGGTATAGCACTATTCTGGCGGTACACAGCAAGCAGGTATCGACGGCTTTATGTATCTAAAACTGCCCCACGTCGACTTGGTTTAGATGGTTAAAGCTTTATCGATTGGTCGGTACATATCTATCATTTTCAAATAGGCATTATTAATGTAATCTGTTTTGAATTTGAGCAAATTTCTTGCTTCAAATCACAGCAAAATTGCGCCTACAGTAGTCTGATCTCATATATGGCATTTGAAATTCTGCCTTTAGCATGAGCTGGTACTACCAAATAGCTAAATATATACGTATTCATGTATGACAAATATGCAGAACGCAACAAATTTGTGTTCCAATTTATGTTTGCACATTTACCGCAATTGATTGATTACAGATCTATTTTGCAACAGTTTAAATATAGCCACATGTAAGCCATATTTGTCAAATACATCGATTTATGGGCACGGTGATACATACACGTTGAGTATTGAAAAAAGTATAAGCAGTGGTGCATGTGAAAAGCATATTCATGATTAAATCTTTATCCGATTAGCCTGGAATACGATTGCCCCAGATTCAAAACAAGGTTGCAAAATCTTTTGAATTGAAACTTCTGTTGTAATGCCATGTTTCAAATGAACGATGAATAAAAGCCGGGGGTATATCGCCATATCTTGGGTAGCAAAGCAATGCGAGCACTATATACTGATTCATGGGATGCCTGCGAACCAGTGCTTAATGCCACAATAATGTCAAATGCCTACAGATATGGTTATTGTCAAGACTTGCGCCGTTGCTTCCCATTCATGCAAACATATCTCCATGGAAACGTATATTTAGTCGTCACCCTGCAAAATGTATGAAATGTGGAATGATTAATGCAATCAACAACCATTTTCCCTCCTTTTTCCTCTTTCTCTTGTCACTCTTTGTCTCTATTCTAAATAATGTATCGACTATCGACACTGTCTCGTGTCACAAAATGTGTTACCAAACAAACACTGTTACCCACAACAGCACCGTCCTACCTTCTTCGTCCCACCTTGACAACGTCTTTTGCGCAAGCGCGTCGTCATTATGCCTCTTCTCATCCTCCATCAGTCAATGATGGCTTCCTCCATGGAAATGCAGCCAACTACATTGAAGAAATGTACGAAGCATGGCTCAAGGACCCGTCCTCTGTTCATCTGTCATGGCAAGTCTATTTCAAAAATATGGCGAATGGCGTGCCCTCTGGGGAAGCCTATACACCACCACCTACTATTATGCCATCTGACAGCGCTCGTTTGCCTGAACTACCCGCAGGTGTAGCTATGATGGGCGAGTCCAGTAAAAAAGTCATTGAACACATGAAGATCCAACTACTGGTCAGAGCGTATCAAGTGAGGGGCCACCATCTCGCTAATTTGGATCCTCTGCACATTGAACATGCCAGCACGGAGAACCACCATCCTCCTGAACTCACTTATCAGTACTATGGATTCACGGACAAAGACCTTGATCGCAAGTTCACCTTGGGCCCTGGTATTCTGCCTGGCATGGGTCAAACCAACAAGGAATTGAGCTTGCGTGAAATCATTGAGGCACTGAAAAAAATGTATTGTAAGTGTGGTTCCTTACCATTGTATCAAATTCACGAAAAATACTGATTTATAGCGTAGGTGGTTCTATTGGTATTGAATATGTCCATATCCCTGATCGTGCTCAATGCGATTGGATTCGTGCTCGTGTAGAAAAACCTGAGCCTTACAAGTATACGCATGATGAAAAGAAGATGATTCTGGATCGTTTGACTTGGTCTGACAGCTTTGAACGTTTTGTTGCTTCCAAGTACCCTTCTGAAAAGCGTTTTGGTCTTGAGGGTGGAGAATCTCTGATTCCTGGAATGAAGGCATTGGTAAGTAAAGAGCAAGAGATGAATAGAGGATTCCATTTATTTACGCCTATACTACAGATTGACAGGTCGGTTGATTTGGGGGTAGAGTCTATTGTCATTGGTATGCCTCATCGTGGCCGTTTGAACGTCTTATCCAACGTCGTTCGCAAGCCCAACGAGTCCATCTTTTGTGAGTTCAGCGGCTCCGTGGAACCCTCCGATGAAGGCTCCGGCGATGTCAAATACCATTTAGGCATGAACTATGTCCGTCCAACACCCTCTGGAAAGCGTGTACATCTCTCTCTCGTTGCTAATCCATCCCACTTGGAAGCAGTAGACCCTGTAGTGCTCGGTAAAACTAAAGCACTCCAGTTCTATGGCAAGGATGCCCAAGGCGATCATGCCATGTCCATCTTGATGCACGGCGATGCTGCCATGGCTGGTCAAGGTGTTGTGTACGAGACTATGGGCTTCTATGACTTGCCTTCCTACTCGACCGGTGGCACCATTCATATTGTCGTCAACAACCAGATTGGTTTTACCACTGATCCTCGCTACGGCCGCTCTACACCTTACTGTACCGATATCGCAAAATCCATCAATGCGCCCGTATTCCATGTCAACGGCGATGATGTTGAAGCAGTTACTTTTGTCATGCAATTAGCTGCTGATTGGAGACAGACCTTCCACAAGGATTGTGTCATTGATTTAGTCTGCTATCGTAAACATGGACATAATGAAACGGATCAACCCATGTTTACGCAACCACTTATGTACCAAGCCATCAGCAAGATGAAGCCTGTCGCTCTAAAGTACGAGGAACAACTCGAGAAGGAAGGCGATTTCACAGCTGAGCAGATTAAAAAGGAAAAGAAGCGTGTCTGGGAGATCTTGGAGGAGAGCTACACTGCTAGCAAGACCTACAAGCCAAGCTCTCAAGAATGGCTATCCAGCAGCTGGCCTGGTTTCAAGTCGCCCAAGGAACTTGCTACTGAAATTCTTCCTCAGTATCCTACCGGTGTCTCAAGTGAAGTCTTGTCTCAGGTTGGAAAAGCCATGACTACACTGCCTCAAAACTTCCAAGCCCATCGCAACATTGTGCGTATTTTGCAAGCCCGTGAAAAGAGCATCGCGAGTGGTAAAGACATTGACTGGTCTACCGCCGAGGGTCTTGCTTGGGGCTCCTTGCTTTTGGAGAACAAGCACGTCCGTGTTTCTGGTCAAGATGTGGAGCGCGGTACCTTCTCTCAACGTCATGCCGTTTTGCATGATCAGAAATCCGACAATCGGGCTACCTTGTTGAACGATATCAGCCCTGAGCAGGGTATTCTCTCCATCTCCAACTCGTCCTTGTCCGAGTATGGTGTATTAGGTTTTGAACTCGGCTATTCTCTCGTGAATCCCAATGCGCTTGTTGTCTGGGAAGCTCAATTTGGCGATTTTGCAAATACAGCTCAAGTCATTGTCGATCAATTTTTGGCTTCTGGAGAGCAGAAATGGCTCCAGCGTACAGGCCTCGTCTTGTCACTTCCCCACGGCTATGATGGTCAAGGTCCTGAGCACTCGTCTGCCCGTATTGAGCGCTATTTGCAACTCTGCGATGAAAACCCTTACGTGTTCCCATCGCCTGAAAAGTTAAAGCGCCAACACCAAGACTGCAACATGCAAGTCGTATACGCATCCACACCATCTCAATACTTTCATGTCTTGCGTCGTCAAATCTGCCGTGATTACAGAAAACCATTGATTTTGCCCTTCTCCAAGTCCATGCTTCGTCATCCTTTGGCTCGCTCCAGTTTATCTGAAATGGCAGGCAACACACACTTCCAGTTGTACTTGCCAGAATTACATCCAGAGTCCTTGGTTGCCCCTGAACAGGTCAAGAAACACATTTTATGTTCTGGTCAAGTGTATTACGCTTTATTGAAGGCGCGTGAGCAAAACAAGATGAACGATATCGCCATTTCTCGTGTAGAACAGTTGAATCCATTCCCATATCAGCAAATCAAGGAGCACGCTGATAAATATCCCAATGCCGAGATTATTTGGTGTCAAGAAGAGCCCTTGAATATGGGTCCATGGCAACATGTCGAGCCTAGATTGACGACTGCTCTCGCTGAAACACAACATCATGCTGGTAAATCACCATCATATGCTGGCCGTCCTCCATCTGCCTCTGTCGCTACTGGTAACAAGAAAAAACACTACCAAGAAGAATACGCTTTCTTGAGTAAAGCACTGATTGGTCAATCAACAGAGCCTAGAGGTGTTGAGGCTGGTGTGCCTGTCTGGTAATTTTTTCCTTGTATCTGAATACATGTTTGTTTTCAAGTTACACTCCAGTATATATGTTTGTTCATGCACATGCACATGCGACATGTAATGTATACAAATAAACATGCATATGTTGTCGAATAATCAGTAAAATGCTTAATCCAGTAGCATTGTCAACAATCGTCATCAATCAGATTCTTCTCGTCTTTCCATCAAAGTGAAATGTGTTGATAATTAGACAACAGACTTGGTTTTGCCGTAGAGGATAAATTACAAATTGTGGAACATACAAACAAACTATTCACATCCATTTAAGAGAAATAGATGTTTGTGATTACTATGTGTGTGTGTGAAAGAGAAAAAAAACTAGAGCTGTTTACGTCGTGTCTGACAGATACGAATTCAGGCACTGAGCGATAACAGCATTTGTCTGCATCTAACTAGTGCATACATGTCCTGATACTTTGTTTGTTCTAAATGGCACTCGGAAGCCGACTCATTCAAACATTAAATGAGGAGCAGCTACTGATGTTGAATGCATTCTGCAAGAGTTTACAGAAAATTGCAAAAAAAAGCGTTTGCGCTTGAAATGAAAGCTCGTCTTGGATATAAGAAGTAAGACACTTGTCATGTTTTAATTACTTGTTTTTGCATCTGTGATAGATTTCACCGGGCAATTTCTGGAACCGAGGTACCTGATGTATTATACAGGATGGCTATCAAGTCAACTATAGGTTTGAAGCGGCTTTGAAATAGACATTTGTTTATTTGACAACCTTATAGATTTCACATTTTCTGCATCCAGTGCGGTTTAAAATTACTGCTTTACTGACACATTGGAGAACAAAACAGGTCGAAATAAATGAAATGCTCGCACTCATGTGTAAGCTCGACTATTGCCACGTGGAATTTATAATGGCCCTTTGAGTGTAGCAGGCTATCCAGGTGCAGAAAGATCAACTTGAGTTTGAAACTGTTGAATACTTGGTCTACTGTAGCACAGTTTTCCTTCCTTAATTTCCTTGGTTTCCAATCAACCATTCCATTTTTTTAGTCTTAAATAAATTAGTTTCTTCTTTGATTTCGTTCTTGTTCTCTTTCTCCCTTTTATCCAACAAAAAGAGCAATCAAATGCTCCAAGATTTGAAGCTTTATTTATAAGAAATGTTGTTTAAAAATCATCTTATTCCAACGTCAATTTTGCTGTTATCACCGCTGTGTTTTCTAGTAAAAGCTGACTTCGTTGTGATTGAATGCAATTTCCCCTGCGCTGAGAGTGGAGATGTGTGCCAGGTGACAGACACCTATGTGCAATGTAAACCGAGGACAGACACCACAAGGTATATAATCTCCACTTTTTTTCATCACACATCCCCCCTCCATTTCGGCTAACTCCGATTTTGTTTTCTTCTTCTTATTCTTTAGATGGGTCCTCAAAGATACCATGTCATTACCAGAATACCAAGGATCTCTGATTCCACTTGGCCAACCTTGTATAACGGCCCCTCAACCTAAGCTCAGAGATGCGTCACATTTATCAAAAAACACAAGCGAAACATGTCTAGAATGGCCACCTAATGACGACTATGATTCATACTACAGTAATTGCGCTCATGATCTTTACTGCGATCGAGCCCACATTTGCGTCAAGCAGCTTGCGCATGGAGAGGTATGCGAATCAGATAACCAATGCCTCGATGGCAGCTGTAGCAATCATACATGCGTAGAAAAAGTAAAGAAGGCTAGCTCAAATGGATCGAATACAGTTCACATCATTGCCAGTGTGATTGGAGTTGCGTTATTCTTAGCAGCTGTTTTCTGCATCTACTACTTTAGAAGACGTCGATTGATGAAGAAGAGGTTGCTGGCCAAGCAACAAGAACTTGATAAAGAACAGCCCGCAGTGCTACCAAAAGCAACAGCCAGTGCCATGCGATCCAACTCCTCATCGTCCGATACAACCACGCAATCCACTTCCACCGCTTCATCCGCCACCCTGAATAACAGCACAACACATCCATCTATCAACATGCTCCATCCTGCCTACGATTCGCATTTCCAACAAGATAGTAGCCGAACGCCAAGCATGCAACAACAGCAATTACAATATCAGTTACAAAGGCAAATCCTGTTTAATAAAACCAATAACAACAGTTCAACACAAAACAACCCTGAATCCTCATCGCCGGTGACACCACCACCTCCACCTTATTCGCCTTGATTTGTAGATATATACCCTTTACTCATTCTTACTCCCTACCTCTTATATTATTCATTCATTACGGTAATCACAGCATTGACTTTTTACCACGTTTGTTTCACTATTACCATCTATAATAAACTGTACCATAGCAATGTACTTTTGACCTTTAAATGCCATTTTTACGCGTCATTGCCAATGAAAAAAAGCATCAGCACATGGTTTATACATGGCCCAATGTATCTACCTTTGAAAAGAGTAGATCACAATGTAACACAAATGCAGAGTCTCATCCAGGAACCGGGAATAAAGAACTTGTCGTGCCATTAGGAAAATCAAAACCCCCCATCTTTATTCAGCTATTTAAAGAGCTTTAAAAGCGTCTTCATTGTAGGGTCTTGACACTGACTCTCTGACAGTTTGTCTGCTTGGACAATGCAGCAGATCAGAGCAATCATCCTGTCCATGGGAGACTTATGAATATATGCCTTAACAGACTCCAAGGTGAATACATGAAGGTGCAGTGCCCAAAGCAAGCAGCTTTTTGCCTCGTTCACCTTAAATAAATTCTTGTTGATACTGATATCACTACCAAACTCGGCCAGCATTTTATCACAGGCGAAACCTTTCATTGGTATGGCAACTAGAATAGGAAGCGTTTTATATTGCTCGTACAGCCTTGTACTGTAGTATACTAGATCAGCCATTGCGGTCTCATCAATACTGTCCTGAATCACAATCGCAATAGGTGGCAGGTGCTCAAGTATACTGTAGTTGCTGTCTGGAGCATAAGTGATACTGAATAAAGCTTCGTTAAAGTTGTTTTCTTTAAATGAAGGGTATCGAGATTTCGAGACATTGGAACCTTCCAATAACTTTATTAGTGAGGAGATAGATTATTCGCTCATCAAAGCCTACCTAGTATGGACTTAATTACAATATCTTTGACTTTTTCGCTTTGTAACAACCTGCGACACTTGGTCCTCAATTTGGTATTTGAATCAGTTATTCTTCCTACATGTATCCAGTACTGTTAAATATTGAGATTAACACATGCAAACATCATACACTCACTTTGCCTAGAGGAAACTAGATACTTGTACAAGTAGTAGGTGTAATACGACATTTGGTGAAAGGAGAGAAGAAATGTACAACTATCAAATTTTACACTGTAACAACTACCTATATGACAGCCCCTTTTATCTTCTTATATTAAGCGATGATAGATTGCAAATGGACGATAATAGATTAGGTACTCGGCATGTTTATTACATTCTTGTAAATGGACAGTAACCATTTTGATTGTGTGGCAGCCATTGTGCTATCTCATCAGCATCTTGATCACTCCTCATAACACAAGCACAGATTTGTTATAGAGGAAAAGGTTCAGTTTAAGGAGATCTAGTATTTACGACTGAATCCACAAACTTTGTTAAATACTTTCAGATCGTGTGCGTTGCCATAGCTACCAAGTCTCTCAAGTACCACACACACTTGCATTTTGATATTTTGTAGTTTTGGGTCGTATATATCTTTCAGTGTGGCCAGCCGTCTGTACAGTCTGTAAAACGAGGTACGACTCATGCGTACGCACGTCTCGAATACTTGGTCACTCTCCTCTTACAAATCTCTGAATCAATTTTCTTGCGCTTGTGTCTTGCGTTTGCGCTTTTTGCTCTCATCCATATACCCTGCTGCCTTGAAGGTTGCTAAAGCTATCTTCGTGGGTCTGTTTTCCAGGTAGAAATCAATCATGTCCAGCATAAGGTCGTCACCATTGTTAAATCTATCTGCTTCACTATGACAGCCAAAATATTGATCACCAAGGGAGATTGCCATTTGAACTAGTTCTATTGAACGGGGGCATCCTCCAAGTTCAGTCTTACAGTATTGATCTGCTTTTCAAAGTAATTCAACCAAATGCTGCTTCTAACGAGTGCTTGGTATCTTGTTATAAGCTTTTAAGAATTTAATTGAAATGAAATAGAGAAGCAGGTTACAAACTAAATTCAAGAATGAATGCTGTGGTTGCATGGTTTCATCAACTGGCTATGATAAGCCAATCAACAAGAGCTGAAATCTATAAAGCCTGCCAACATGCTAATGCGTTTGAGACAATGGGAGCGTATAAAGGGATTTCGAAAAAAATAAACATTACAGAATGTGATGCCATTGATTGTTTGATCTCGTGTTTAGCAGTTTTCTGGGTCCATGATGGGAGATTGCATTACTCCAAAGGCGAATTCATCGTGCAAAATGTTGCACCAGCTTTACTCAAGTAGATCCTAGATGTCGTCTACTGTCGAATAGTCGGTGTATAGAGACATGTTTTGATGAATGACTCCATATGCCTTTTCTCAATGTCATTTTTGAAAGGTTTGCAATTGAAATACATGACTGTTGACATGTCAAACTCGAAATTAAACAGTCGGCTTAGGCCAATGATACATTTCTATTCTACCAGTCCTTTTTGTGTTGCATTTTGACCTTCCAAAAAATTTTTCATCAATTTTTTTTGATTTAAATAGTCCATCAACGCGTCTAGAGCCAAGGTTTTCTTTTTTCTTCACTGAAGGGGGTTTCTTCCCTTCAACTCAAGCTAAACTGTAAGTACACTTATATATATCTCGTGTGGGTCACTTGATTCAAGAGAAATGTGATGGATTCATATAAAGATGATTGTATAAAATGGGAATCTCTCTGAAAAATAATGAAAGAGAACATTTATATATTTAACTGAAATATGAATGTCATTCGTTTTTGTTTACTTGAATCTAGTACTTACTCGATCAGTTTATCATTTGACACTCTTACTAATTTCATCTAATCAAACAGTTTCTCGAAAGGTTTCTTGCTTGTCTTAAGGAAATTGCTCTGTAGAGAGAATTGAACAATCTTCATTGGTAAGTAAAGAATCCATCCCAACATTAAATCTTTTCATTTTATATGATGACACAAATGGTTTCAATAATTATCATGCACCACCACGCTTAGTAGGGCGAAAGCCTGTATGCTGATAGCGAAACATTAATTTATCTGAATTATATGAAAGATTTCAAATCATTTTGTTGATGATCTCCATACTAATATTTAATCAATTTTAGATTCTTTCCTTGGATACCCATTCTTACCTTAAATTTATAATAAAATCAATTTTAAAATATCAAATTAGTTTTGTATCTTATATAATGTGGCTTGTGATGCCTTATTTCTAAATCAAACCTTTTCCTCCTACTCCAGGTGGCTTCCTGGCCTGCGCTTCGCTTCAGTAGAAACCAACCTACGTAGAGGCGGCTCGCGCTGTCGCGAGCCTCTGGCTTATATCACGAAATTAACAATAGTAAAAATCTTTGAATGTCTCTTTTATATAGTAATATTTTTTAGTTCGCAATACCCTGTTAATAGCCTTAAGAAACATCATGAAGCCGTATTTTGCTGCCAAACTTTTTTTAAATTCCGGTGCGCATTTTCTTTTTCGATTCGTTAATTCTGAAAGAAAAATCGACCTGTTTGCTCTATTTTGCAGGATCTGACTATATAAAGTGTGACGAAAACCCAGTGCGTTCT
>DF836490.1:47304-63810 GCA_000950595.1 Mucor ambiguus
TACTCTGCAGTTGTCTTAGTTGCCGACGACGCCATTCGGCCTGTTTCCGACCGATCCTTCGGGCTAGGGATCGAGTTAGAGATTTGATATCGTCCCATAGAACTTGAGGGGAAGCGGGCAAGGGATTGGAAACTAGATCCCGGTGAAAGTCATCCAGGCGTTTATACAACTGATTCACAAAGAAAGAAGTATCAGCCAAGCGTGGGTTGGCCCGCCATAAGCCTCGGCCATGGTTGTGTAAGCGCATTCTGAGGTGGATGCTAAGCATGGCATGGTCGGTCCATTGTGGGGCTATGAAGTCAACATTGGATGTGTGCACAAAGTTGGTGAGAGAGGGGGCCACATACATGTAATCAATGGTGGATCTATACCCGACACCGTTGAAGGTAGGTATGGGTGGATCGGGTTGTAAGCGGTGAGAGCACTCTCGATAATGGTGTTGTAACATAGCATGCCAAAGCCATTGGGCTCTTGTGGCTGGTGGCATGTTTGAAGGGTCATTGGAGTCAAGGTGAGGTGAGACGGAGGGGTCTTCAGGAGCATCCGGCACGATGAGGGAGGGGTCAGATGGATGGTGGTAATTGAGGTGTAAATTTCGGATGAAAGAGGGGTCATGGAGGCTATCTTGGATGGTGGTTGCTGGGAAGTGACGGAAATTGTAGTTGAAATCGCCTACAATCATATCTGGAGCTTCAGGGGGAACACTGAAGGATTGGGTGGAGAGGTTTAGCAATAAGGGCTGGAAGAAGGGAAGTTGGAGGAGATCAGCGTAGAAATCATAGCGAGAGTGGTAGGTGGCAGGTGCATAAATATTCATGAGGCGGAAGGGACGGAAGAGGTGGTTGGCATGAGAGACGGTGCAGATGATGAGACGACCATTGGTGGAAACATATGCATCATCAAGCTGGATAGCTGGATTGAGACTGACAACCCCACAATAGTGAGTCCATATGGAGGTTTTGGTTTGGAGTTGCATATCCAGGCGATCTTGTACCACGGGATCAGCAGAGTAGGTTTCTTGCAGACAGAGGATGTCCATACCAGAGGAGGCAAGAAGGCGAGAGAAGGACCGGCTAAGATCAGGAGTGGAGGGTTTGGAAAGGCTGCGACAGTTGAGGCTACAAATACGGAGGTTAGTAATTTTGTTCTGTGGGGATGATGAATGCGATACCGGGTATGAAGGATGATTCATTGAGGATGGGGAGGCTGGAGGATGATTGAGGACTGGTTCGATGATCTCATTCATTGAGAGCGATCGTCGGTGTCAATCGAAGAGGTGGAACCGATATGAGAGAGTGCCTCGGCAGAGGCATTGGAGGCAAAGTCTGGGGTGGTGTCCATTTCTTGGGTGGATACCGCGTTACCAAAGTAATCATACAGGGTAGGAGCAGCAGGAGGGACCAGGGAGGCAGGGTCAGAACCAGCAGAGGGCAGGGGGACACTAGACGGAGCACCAGCAGGTTGGGATGCTTGCAAGGTCTGGGCAGTAGCAGAGTGAGGGGCAGGGCGGCGCTTGGCAGGACGAGGGAGGCGCTGATTAATGATATCGGCGGCCACGGTGTTAGGTACCCATCCTTGACGGACAAAGTACTTGGCAACACCAGGAACAAGATGGGGACGGATGAAATAGAGAGTTCGGATGCAGCGGTCCTGGTGAAGGGCACGGGCTAGTTGGATGCGACGTTCCTCAGGGAGATCGCGGTACTTGGGATCAGCGATGTGGTGGTGGTCCAAAGGGTCGAACTTCTGGATTGGTTGGGTGTCGATTTCCAGAAGTTTCGACTTGAACTCGTCGAGATAAGCTTCGTGAAGGAGAACTCCAATGGTGTTGCGAGCGGGGAAATTGAGGTCAAGGATTCGGAGGTTGTCAATCGAAATTGCACGAAATTTCGATCTAATTTGGCTGCGGTTCATGCGACGAGAACGAGGGAGGTGAACCAAGGTGTAAGAGCCATTTTGAATGGATTCATCAGAAGGAGGAGAGAAGAAGCGATGTAAGGCTTGGCGCTTACGATCAGAGAGGGGAGCGGGAGGTTTACTGGCAATGGCAGCCCAGGAAGTGGTGGATTGGGGTGGTTGAGTACTAGGCTTGGAGGAAGGTCCAGCAGAGGAACCTTTGGAGGTAACAGAAAGAGGTGGGGAAGTGATGGAAGCAGAGGGAGAGATTGCTTCGATGGCCTGGAGAATACGGCCCATAGTGGTCTCAACAGAGTTGAGGCGAACATCGTTGGCCTTGAGATGTTCATCAGTGGCATTGAAACGGTCAAGAGTGGAAGTGATACGATCCTCGATGGATTGGTTGATACCTTCCTGTTTTTGCATGAAGGTATAGATGTCCTTTAGGGAGGCCGCAATGTTGGAGAGGTGTTGTTCAGTTGAAGACATGGGGGTTGTTTTCAAATTCTTTAGTAGTGGTTTTGGGATTCGATGTTATTAAAAAATTCGAAAAGTGAGTTTTGCGAATCTTACAAAACAGCACAAGGGAGTCGCAAATGGATCAAAAATTACCAATAAAGGAAAAAAAAGTGAGTCTGAGATTTAATTGATTTTTACTAGCAAGATGTCCTTCCACATGAAGCCATTCGATGTTTTTTTTGGGAGCTAATACGAAGGGGATTGCGAATAAAATAACACTATAGCATTTTTATAGATCAGACTTGATGACCATTGCAAAGCTCAAACGGGGTTTACTTGATTTCAGTTACATGTTTCTGCTACTGTACTCTCACCTCCAGATACACTGATGCTATCTGCAGGCAGAAATACTTTTTGCAGACTGTAAAACGTACTCAAGACCATAATAAGAATACCAAACACCATGCACAGCCAGTGAGGAATCTTGCTTCTCTCCCATAACGATCCACCAGCTAATTTCAGAAAGCATAAAGGCGGCAACACAAAGGCCAATACCGTTGCCGAGAAACCACCAGTCAGCTCCAACACGATGCCCAAATTACAGGTCAACAGGGAGATAGTCAGTGTAATGAGAATGAGCGCCGTAGTGATAAAAAAGTGTCGCGTTTTATCAAATGGAGCAGATGGCCAGTAAAACGTCTCCAACACCTATTGATTATCAGCACGCTGTGCCCGTATGATACATGCCAACTGCATTGATCGACTTACTTCTCTACAGACGAATGCTTCCAATGGTATAGTTGTAAACATATTTAATCCAAATGCTAAGCGTGCAATGTTGATGAATGTATTATCAGACGGAAAATTGTTCAAGATGTTGCCTATGTTGAGATATGAGTTGAGATTCAACAAAATTGGTGGTATAATAAAGAATGTTTACCAACTGTCTTGTCTGTAAAGACCAAATACCCAGAGACAGCCAATGCAAAGCATGTAAAAAAGGCAATACCCATACTCCAATGTGTGACAACAGCAAATCTGTTTAGCGAAGGTTGCTTTAAAGAACCAAATATAAGAAAGCTGTTATGATGACACACGAATGCTATACAATTTTACAACATTAGCATGTACCCCTCCGATTCCCGCCAAACACACATACCAAAACTTATAACAGCAATCGCTTGGAACACTTCATCGTTTATGAAATTAAACATGACATCGGATGACCCTCTAATATCCGTTGGCGTTCTAGGTCCTTCCACTGCCACGCTCACAATAATGACAATGATTGCAATCAGGGCTAGTGCGCTTGTTTTTGCTAGCTTTGATATATCTCGGTAAAGCGAGAGTGGGTAGGATACAAATAATGTAAAGAATGAGATACAGAGTCTTCTGTCTCCAAATATCCAAATGACGGGTACTTGATGAATTTTGGGAAACAGGGATCGTATAACATGTGGAATCGTGTCGCCTATGTGTCTGTTAATTCAATTTGGGGTTCTCTGTTATATAGACTCCTTAAATGATTTATATCCATTGCATATACGCATACCTATGATTACACAATAAGCGCACATGCCACCAAATGCAAATGCAAATTGAAAGATGGAAATCGCAATCAATCCCGGTCTGCCAAATGCAAATTCCATCAAATCTTGATATGTTGATCTGCCAGCTAGCTTTCCGTTGTACATCAGTAATCTTACGGTCCAATCTTTTTTCGAAACGATATTAGTTTAATATAAGGTTGTTGCTTTTTGTAGCTGCGTCAATTTACCTACTACAATTGTCAATGCAACCAATAAAAAGATGCCCATCCAGAATCCCTAACACACAAGCATGTAAGTCCTTCTCGTTTGTCATGTTTCGTTTTCATTACATACAGCTTCTTTGAATGCAAACGGCAATCCAATGATTCCCGCTCCGATAATGCTGTTTGCCATGTTGAGCTATAGTCCATGTAGAAATAGTTTGAGCATTTGCAAGTTTAGTGGGATATGGGTGATATTTACAAAGCTCGAAAAAATAGTACCCCCTTCCGAGGGCAATTTGTATTGTTTTTGTTCTGGGCTGTCCAGCAACGACTCCTCATCTTCATCGCTCGAATCTATATTGGACAGCAGAGGCTGATGATGGTTATCATCGCTTTCATGTGAAGCATCCTCGAAATCAAACTCGGCATATTCTGTGGTTGCTGGTCTTGATTGGGTAGTGTGTTCTCTACTGTTTTCGTGTATTGCCGGTGATTCTGACATGGTATATCTGTTGTATATGTGTGATTTATTCAGAAAACAAGCTAAAGAAAGGATATCAAAGAGGAAAAAAGGTATTTAAAGCGTGAAAAAGGAGACACATCTATGTTTGGTAGTTGATGATATGATCCTTGAAAGAGTCACACAAATAAGCAAAGCTGAAGCATCTCAACAAGATGAGCAAGTGCAGGATCAAGCGTATAGGATGCATGTATATCTCACTGATTTTGACAGTTTTTGATCCTCGCTCCCCTTTCTCTTCTCGCCATGTTACAAGTTCTCATCCACATCAAAAGGGCCAAATACTAGGAACGCAATCCAGCCAATCATGCCAGCTTTGCTAATCATCATATTTAGCTTCATTTCACATGTGTCACTAGATGCCTTTTGTAGTTTGAATGGGAAAAAGAAGCAAGACTTATGATGATGACGACGATGATTTATTGAAATTATATAATAGGTATTTTTTTTACAGAAAATTAATAAATATATAAATGGGATTTTATACAGTTTTAGAAGCCTAACATAGAGAGTGCTACAGCAAAGACAGCGGTGAAACCCAATGCAGGAACAACATTGCTATTGGCAGCATTAGGCTCGGGTGTAGTAGATGGTGCTTGGGTGGCAACGGAAGCACCGCTGGCAGCTTCAGTAGCCGCATTGGCATTAGGTGATGCCTCAGAGGTGGCTGATGGGGCAGCAGAAACAAAGTTGCTGGCATCAGCAGCTACAGATGAAGAAACACCAGCAGCAGCAGACGAAGCTTGACCAATGATGGATTGCAAAACGGTGGGAACACTCTGAGCGGCACTGTCAGTAGCAGCCGAGGCAGCCGAGGCAGCAGATGTAATAACTTCAGAAGCAGAAGACACAGCAGAGGTGACAGCATTGGAAGCAGAAGCAACCGCAGATAAAGCTTCTGAGGCACCGGATGAAACAGGGGCATCATTAGTAGCACTATTAGTAACCACAGGTACAACACCAGTAGGAGCAACAGTGTTGACAGAGGCATCTGATGAGCTGGTACTGCCAATGACAATGTCAGTCTCTGAAGCAGACGCACTAGAGGTAGTAGCAGTGGCTACATTAGATTCAGAGCTGGATGTAGCAGCACTGGCACTAGTGGTCTCTTGTGAATTGGTTGTAGTAGTGGCAGCAGCTGTGGTGGTGTCTTGAGTGACACCGGGCCAACCTCCAATACAGTCTTGATAGCAAGAAGTATTTCCATTGCAAGCATTGATACAACTTTGAGTATCCTCAACTAAACAACGACTTGCATTTAACATCTAGAGCGCATCGATATTTGTTCTCTACTTACCACACTTTGAAAGGCAAGTCGTGTCACTGGCATCACAGTTACATTGGTTTGCTGCCATGACAGCTTGTACACCGAGAGCAATGGCTGATAATCCAACAAAAGTAATCTTCATTTTGACGAGAAAAAGAGTAAACGATGCTGTATGAAATGGAGAGGAGGGGTACCCTATTTATATGATGATTTGACCTTGCTAAACTTTATCAGATAGCTTCATTCGGAGCTGTGATGATTGTTCAGTTAGATCATCTCATAGGTATCTTGGCTATACAATAACAGCTCGGAATAGCTTCCATTGTAGTGTAAATGTCCGCTTATTAGGGTTCTGATCAGTGTGCACAGTAGACAAACGTACTAGCAAATCGCACATGCCAGCTCCGATAGAATCTGTATCGATATGGTATTATCTATCACAAATGTTGCCAGCTTGGCAAAGAATTTCGAAGAAAATGAATAGACAGAATCCATAGAGTAGTTTATGCATGAAATTCTGCTCAAAACTTGTCCAATGATGCCTGAATAACCCACACATTTGATTCCACTCTGAGCAAAAGGTACCCCGTTCTAGTTCATCTAAAATGTAGGTGATACAAAAGAGGTGCTTTTTGGGCCGTGCATGACATTTTGACATGTATATAATGTAAAATTTGATCATGATGATTATATCGTTTGGGAAGATAGATATTTATAGATATTCTTTTTTTCTTTTCATAAGGATGATACACATAATTACAAATTAGGAGAAGAAGCTGCTGAACTAATGACTTGCTTCATCTTTGCTAGTTTCTCCTTGAGAGCAGAAACAGATTGTTGTCTATCGGACTCGCCTTGGACATCGCGGTAATCCTATGAAATATAGAGTTTAGCTTCCATTACCTTCTTTTTCTCTCTTGTACACTTACATAGTTGCTCATACTCGATTGTCTGCGGGAATACGTGGGGGAAATGTCTTGTCTAGAAATCTGATGCATGTTGGCGTGGTCTGTGGTAGATAGACCACCAATGTTGGTGGTGGCAGTGGGGCTTGTTGCTGTTGTATGGTTTGAATCCTCGATCTATTGTTTAATGAAACCAATTTAGATACCACCACGCATTGCAAGTAGCAATGTCTTACCTCTTGTTGTTTGACAAAGCCGAATTTCTGCTGTAATCTTAGTAGTCGCAGCTTTATCTCTGCCGCATCATCTATAACATCATCATCATACGATATTAGAATTACCCATGCCAACATTCTATCCGTATATCCTACCTCCACCTGCTGCAGAGTGTATGCTCGTTCTGTTACTTTGACTATCAAAGGAAAGTCTGTCATTGGATACTTGCTCCATCATGGGCGTGGAGCTGATGATTGGTGTTGTAGGTGTGGATGAGAAGGACGAATGGTGGTAATCTGTGGTAGGCGTTACATGAACAGTAGCAGCAGCAGAAATAGATTGACTCGCTGCTTGAGCTGCTGCCAGTGCCTGTGCTTGTGCTTGAGCCTGTGCTGTAGCTCTCGACTCGCTGTCCTCTGCCGCCAAATTACTCAAACCTCTTCGGATATAGCTCTGAAAGTAATTTCCCGTCTGCATCAGATAACCATTGACTTTAGCCTCTGCCAAGGGATATGTCTTTTGAAATTCGTACAATTCCACGATGCCTTGCTTTGTTTGATCTCGCGTGCCAATCTTTTTAAAGATGGCTGTCAATGCCACATTGAGGTCTTGGTCGGATAACGAGTGATGGGTCGTGTCATTGGTATGAGGCTCGTCGATTTGCATTGGCTCAGGTTGGTTGTTATGAATGGATGGCGTGGCTAAATGGGGGCTTTGATTTGTTGATTGCGGAATGTTCTCTGAAGCAATGTGGTCCCCTTCGACGGACGACGGGTGCGATGCCATGGAGGGAGATCGCATCATAGAGTTGGATTTAAAGGACGACACAGACGAGGGTCTGCCTAGCGACGAGTTTCTAGAATGAGAAATGAACCTGTTGTCGTCGGTATTCTGTTGCTGTTGCAATTGAGGTGATTGTGGTGGACGAAGCTGTTGCTGCTGTGGTTGTATAGGCAGCTGTTGAGGCTGTGGTTGTGGCGAATGTTGCTGAGCAGCAGTTGGTGGTGGTTGTCGATGCTGCTGCTGCTGTTGCTGTTGCTGCATTCTGTCCTTTTTGCGACATGCTTCCAACATATGATGAAGATATGGATACACGCTACTTCTCTGTGGGTCCTGAATCAATGTCAAATGCTGGAATATAGAATCGCCTAGTCCATTCACTAGTTCCAGTAACAAGGTCTTGACAGTACGAAGCGGCATCTCACCCAATGGCACTTTTTCGCTGGCTCTGCGCTTCCATTCTGGTGGTGGTGTGTTTATGAAAAAGTTGTTGATTTCAAACAAGAGCTCATCCGGGTTCAGGATGCCAGTTCTGATATTATCTTGCACGGTTTTAGCTAGTTTCCACAAGCATTTCATGATCAGTTCAGTGTATTTGGTGTCTTTGGCAGTAGGTGAATCGCCAGGACGCAATACAGCAGAGCATTGAGCTAAAATAGACAGCAAAGCACTAATAAAAACACACATGAGCATCTCTCCACTTGTATGCACATGTTAGAATTTACCTAAAAGTGACATTTCTAGCGCTGTTTTCCAACACCTTGACCATAGCCACATTCAGTGCCTTTGATAATTGAGGGCCTGATTCTAAAGCGAGCATCTTTTGATCCAAGAGACGATGCGACAATTCCTGCAATAAATGATTCAATGAGATCTGAGGTACGGCACAAGCCAAGTCTCTGTTGGAGAAGAGCATGACAAGTGCATTGACGAGATGCTTGCAGAGACGCGTTGTAGCCGGTTGACGTGGGTCCACAGACGAATAAGCAATACGCACTTGAAGTGTAATGGCGTTGATCAAGGCTTCAATGTCAGGCAAAATAGCCTCTGGATTGTGAGAGAGGAATTTATCTAGGTTCTTGAGTGCTTCAATGCTGGGTTGTGGGTCGCCGTTGGTGATTTGTGTGATGATATAGTCCACAAGGTCTTCTTGCGTCTCGTAGGCTTGTTGTTGCTGTGGCTGTTGCTGACTAGCAGCAGGAGCTGCGTGCTGGTGGTATCCAAATTGCTGCGTGCGTCTCATATCAATCTGACCGCGATGGCCATAGTGTGGCTCTGGAATACGCTGTCCATAATCATCCGCGACATCCTCCATGGGTTCGGGTTCGGGTATACTTTGCACATGGTGAATCGAACGCTGTTGAGGATGGACAAGGCTACTTCTAGGCTTTCCAATGTGGGACCTACCACCGAGACGAGGCAGGTTGCTAATGGAGGGTAATTCGTCTATTTCCATTTCTTCAGCTTCTTGTCTGGCTCTTTGCTCTCTTTCTGCTGCTGCCAGCACAGTGGCTGATGGTTTCGTACGCTATATCGTCAGAGAGTGAGTGTCATGTCCTGTTGAATTCAATGCATTCCTTACCTTTAAACGCTCTTCCAGCATGCTCTTTTCTTTATCTCCAAGCTTGGTCATGTACTTCATCACACCATCACCGATCAGAATATAGGCTTGAGCAATAGCACTAAGAGCAGCATTTCTGACGCCAGCATCTCTATCACCAATATGAACAGCAATCAAGGGCAGCGCCTTGTTGGGAAGCATGATCTCTACGCCCTTTTGTTGGATGAGACTGCCTACTTCCTCAAGACACTCTGCACGCGCTTTGGCATTCTTTGAACTCGCCACAGACTCCAGTAACCAATTGAACATCTTGCTGGGAGGATAGATACGGCACAGCGAGTTGAGGATAGCACGCACACGCGCCCGCATCACTTCTTTAGGATCACCCACCTTGTTGATCAAGAAGGGCAAAAAGGAGACAGCCTCATATTCCGTTAAATTCACACCTTCTTCATCCAAGACAGCCACAAGGTTTTGAGTGATATCCAAGCACTTGATCAGCATACTGGTATTGGTATCAAAGAACCGGATGGTCAGATACTTGAGGATCAGATCCAAGTTGGCCACATAACGCTTCTTCATGTCAGCGTAGTCAATGTTGTATTTAGAGGCACATAATTCAGGAGAACCAAGGCACTCATTCAGGATACCAAGACCATTCAAGCGATCACGCTCTGCATACTGACTGGTGCTAAACAACAGCGCAGTAAGTTCAGGGCTCATGTTGGCATCGAACTGGGCTCGCAGGCCATCAATCACATCTGATCTGGGTGTATCAAACTGCCATCTGTTTTCCTTTTTGGCGCGTACTTGTTTAGCACGAGGTTCGCTGGTCAAGATGGGAGCAGTAGCGTCTTCAGAAGTAACAGCAGCACTGCCTGCGTGTGACATGGCTTGTGATCGAGGAGCAGGTATACCACCCACCTTCTTTCTGCTGGTAAGGGTCTTCATACGACTAGGAGCAGCGCTGGGGGATCTACCAACATGATCATCTGATGCTGCAGCATGAGCAGACTCGGGACGCTTCTTTGCAGCTATACCAGCACCAGCAGATGAGACAGCACCACCACCAATCGCACCAGAAGATCCTCTCGCTGCCTCAACAAGTGGCATTACGGTTTGGCGTTGTGCAGCCTTGAGTTCAGATGTCTTGCTCACGACGGCGTCATAGCCTGCCACACCAATCAGTTCAGGGAGAGCCAATTGAGCGGCTTTACGCACATCCGCATTACGGTCTTGCAGGCAAGAAAACAGGGGAGAGATCATGCCACCAAAGTCAAATTTAGCAGCATCAGGTTCTTCTTTGATAGCCGTGCTAAACCAAGTCAATAGCTCTTTGCGCAGAGCAGGTGCTTCGTTGGCCAAACCGGTACCAAACACAGGAGCCATCATCTCCATGGAGCACGACTTTCTGATATTCTCGAGAGCAGCGACACCAGCCGCTCTTACATTCGCCTTGTTGTCGGACAAGACAGCTATGATGGGTCCAGTAAAGACCTTGACGTACTTGTCGAATGGTTTGCCCATGGCTACAGCTAAATTGCCGGTAATATCCACCGCCAGCACCTGCAAGTTTTTGTTGCTGTCATTCAGCCTTTGCTTTAGCACGCCAGGGAATTCAGCGCCCAAGGAAGGTTTGATGCGGTTGTTGGCTCCAGCAAGAATGGCTGCTACTTTGTCTAATCCTTCTTTACGGATCTTCCAATTGGCATCTCCACATTCCGCTACTGTTTTACCAAGAGGACCAGAGATATCGACGCGAGGAAACAAGGACTCGATGGCATCTGCACTTGCATCAGCACCTCCATCATCGCCATCGTCTGCTACACCAGCCTATATATATATATACGTGTGATGAGAGGGCTGCCGTTTCATCTTTTACACAAGCCAACTTACTGCTCCAGCGGGTGCTTTTGTGGGTTGTGGTGGATCAAGACGAGACACTCGCTCAAACTCTTGTTCAATGGTAGCCAGTAACGCAGGGCTGACATCCTCCACAAATGACTTGACCTCTACAGATGTGTCATGAGCTTACTGGCTTGCATAGACTACAACACATGCTATCACTATACCTGGACCAATATACTGTCTCAAGGCACCCAATACCGTCACTGCACTCGTTCTGACAGATGCATTGGTATTTGACAAGCCAAATTTCAGCAAATCAATCAAATCGCGCACCTGTAAACCATGAATACCGAAATCCATCAAAGCAGCATGAATCCACAACAGTGAATCCGCCAGGACCTTGGGTGATTTTGCCTTCTTAAGCACAGGATACGCCTGCGAGAACACAAACTGCAACGATATCTTTTCTGCAATCGCCACCAAGCACTCACCCGCAGGTTTCTTGAGCTTGATATCGCCCAATTTCTCCACCATGGCAGGAATGCATAGAGCAGCACATGCCTTGTTGAACTTGGGGCACTGCTCTGCCAATGTCTGAATAGCAGAGAACATTTTACCCATCACTTGAAAGTTCATTTCCTTCCACCCTGGCTTCTTGGAGAAGGAGCGAATCACAATTTCGGGTTCGATGGAGGCTGCATCTGCTTGTTCAAGATGCTGACATAGGGATTCCATGGCTGCGAGCCGTACTTTCCACTGTGCCTGTTGTAAATCGTTGTGGATCGCTTCTGGGATGAATTCAGTGGCTCGTGCCTCAGCATCTTCCGGGGAAAATTTGTATTTGATTTCTTCAGGACCACTGGGAGGAGGTAGTTTGGCGCTCTTTTTGGGACCTGAGGCAGCAGCAGCAGCAGCAGCAGGCTTTGGTTTTGAGGATGATAATGCAGGTTTCTTCATACTACTTGCACCAGCTAATCGAGCAGGGGGTTTTCGCTTGGGAGGAGTCACTACTGTTGCAGAGGCGTATGGGTCATCGTCAACGGCCATGGGTTCAGCTTTTGGCTTTGGTTTCGGTGCAGCAGCAGCAGCAGGCCTCTTGACAGCAGCAGGCGATTTCTTGACAGCAGCAGGTGGAGGAGGAGCAGCAGCCTTCTTGACCTTTGCCTTGACCGTCGCCTTTTCGCATGCTTCTTTGATTTTGCCCATTTTAATATCGTCCAATCCATCCGTGAATATCAGCATGGGCTTTTCACCTATCAGCTTCATCAAGGTACCCAAACCCTCGGCGCCCGCTTCACGTGCATTGGCATCCGCATCATCTAACAGCTTTTTGAACATCTCTGCAAACGCCTTGATCTCTTGCTTTCCAGGGATTTCCTTGACTTCCTTTAATCGTCTTGACACAAGCTTGAAACATTCGGATCTGACTTGCGGGTTCTTGTGTTTGGACGCAGCTGTAACATCTTCAATCAGTTCAGACATGGGCACAGATGCAAAGACAGCGTTGAGACCATTGGCGAGTTGCTCCAAAATGGCTGGTTTTCTCTCTTTTAGTTTTTCAATCATCACAGGTGCAATTGTAGGCTTGTATTTGCCAAAATCTGTTCGTAGTCCAGTGGCTATTTTCTCGATACATGTTGCTGTTGCTCCCACCAGCAATATATTGGAATCGTTGATACGCTAATCATGGTGTATAGCTTAGGTGAGCTTTTTTCTTTGTCGTATCTACACACGCACGCACACCAAATGATACAACTTACCTTGGCGAGTAACGCTATTAAGTCTGTGTAATCCTTGTCCATGATCTTTTCGGTTTTCGCCTGTTCCAGCAATGCATCCAGCGCTTCTCTTCTCTCCTGCCATTTCTTTGATTCAATCAGCTCTTTAAAGTTGGATGGTAATTTAGCAGTGATATCCACTGGATCGGCGAAATCGAAAGCATCTACTTCATCCACCTCCATGTCATCATCGTTGTCGCCCTGAGCATCTCCTGTATGCGATAAAATGGTAAGTCATGTACTCTTTGATAAGGGCGTGTCTGATTGAAAAAACTGTTACCCATGTCCTGATCGTCTTGTGCTTGTTCTGGTTCTTCAACAGCTTGTTCAGATCGGATCAAACGTTCAGGGGTAGGTTTCTCAGCAGGTAATTTCGAGAAAGCTTCCTCTAATTCTTTGATTTGAACTGGTTTCAAGGTGCTGATACTTGGCATTAAGGGTTGTCCAATCCAACGGTATAATTCCACTGTTAATGCAGATGCCTCTGCTCGCACATTTTTGTCTGTATGGCCAAATAGCTTGGGAAGCACTTTGAGAATAGGCTTTGGATTCACTTTTTTGATGCCAAATTGTCGAACAAGCTCTTTGAGTACGACGACTGTCTGAGTGACTAATTTGGGTTGCTTTGCATTTAAACCAGGCAGTACAAATTCCTATAAAATATGTTAATGTTTGTATCTCCATCTTGTGTCTATGCCATGTATTTACAAGAACGGGCTCTGGTGTATCGATCTCTGCATAAAGTAATATAATGTCTGTTGCCTTCTGCTTTGTGCCTGCTTTGGTTGCTCCCAGGCATTTCTCCACAAGAGCAGGTATCATGGTTTCACGTGTGCTGTAAGCGTATAGAGACTTGAGTATTGGTTTGTCTAGTATTGTGATAAATAGATATGTACCTTGAAGCATTAGGTGCGTTGCTGACGTATTCCACAAGTGCAGCTAAACCAGCTTCTTGCGCAACAGCATTTGGCTCCACAGCAAGCTTTTTGAGGAAAGGTTCGTATGTATAAAAGTCTCCATCTTCAGTTGTGATCCTGAATAGCTTGGTGAGATCCTCGCAAGCAGATACACGGGCCTTCCAAGACTAGATGGTTGCAAAATGTGAGCCAGCGCATGTCAGCGTACACCAGTTAACCTACCTTGTGCTGTAATTTATCTGCTATTGATAAAGAAGAAAAGTCTTCTTCTTGGTTGTCCATCGGTTTATATAGAGTGGTTAGGAGAGAGAGAGAAGAATAAAATGAAAAAGTATAAAAAAAGTTAGAATTTAAAAAAAGCACTTTATTTCCATGCTATACCCACCACAAAAACCTCTATATCCACACGATATACTGGACCTATTCATCTGTGTCTGCAAACGCGAAATTGGGAAAGTGATACACACACAAATAGGATGTGAAGCAAAACAAGAAGCGCGTTCCACTTTTTCGAGAAACACAAAATAAAAATGTTGCCAATGCATACTCCATGGCGAAAAAGCAGCCTTTTCGTTATAACAAGTGATATACTTGTCATCTAGTCTCGAGGACAAACAAGCCTGGTTTTGGGGGGTGATTTGAGACCAAGGAGTGCACGCCATTGTCTCATGAATGTCCACCGCAGGCCACGAGAAAAGAAACAATGAAATAGAGCTCCAAAACGATTGGACAGAGAACAATCAATGTATCAGATCAACATTGCAAATTACAAACAGTTGCAATACAGGTCCATGTCTCCTCCTCAACCACCCCTTCTGTAATTCTCTCGCCTATAAATGTCTGTTGTTTTTCTTTTATTTCATCTTCGTCTCTCTTTCTCGCTCTCTCTCCTCATCACCCTTCCCTTTTTTGCTTTTTTCATTTTCTTTCCTCCAAAAATTTATGCTTACAAGTTATGAATATCACTGATCTGCTTTTACCTCAAACCATTCACACAGCTCCTACTGAAACAAAGAATGAAATCATTAAACCAGTGCCAATTGACATGAAAGACGCTCCGATACATGACGATGAATTGATGCGCTTATGGGAATCAGCTCTGGACAAGTCTGGATTCGCCATGAAGACTTCCAACGAACGCAATACGCTAACCGATGCCATTCTGACACCTACCACTTACTCTAGCTTTGTCGATGAGATTTCAGTTCACATCAAGGTCATTGGCAGACACATGAACGGCTCCTTCCGATGTCATATTGGCACTAGCAAAGCATCTCGTCCCATCCAATCCATTGAACTATGTCGTCAAATGAGGCTCCTGGCAGTCTTTTTCCGTACCGAAAATGTCAAAACGCAGTTGGTGTCTCCCGAGTTCATCTTCTTTCCAACATGGCTGCTGCATCTGTTTCGTTACACGCAACATGGCTCCACACCGGGCAGGACAGATGTGCGTTTCTTGGAGAATGCAAACATGGCAAAAGAAGACCATATTTATCGCTTGAATCATGTGTTGAATACCTTATTTCGGTTCAATATTCGCAGCTTTGACCCTCACAAGATGCGATCAGCTATTGAGTTGGCTAATTTCCTGTTTGATCAGGCTGGCTTGGATTATCGCAACTTACCTCGTCCTCTGTTTGCCAATGAAACGCCTCCCCCTTCTTACCACCAACTTTTGGAACAGCCAGCCATGTATCTAGCTTTACTCCTGTTACTTCATTCTCCCAGGCCAACCAAGTTTAAACCCATGTGTCATAACTGCAATACTAAACCTGCTTCAAGACGTCGTTTGTGTGTCGCTTGTTACCGCTACCAACTCAAGCATAACGAACCCAGACCACTGCGTTTGATTGTTGCCAACAGACCGGGCCCTCGTATTCATCAGCACCATCAAGATGACCCTCCACCTGTTGTGCCCCCTGGTAAATCGTTGCCCATGGTCTTTTACTCGCCCAGGATCTCTGGTGCTGCTTCCCGCTCTCAAAAGTTCTGTGCCAACTGTAATGTAAAAGAAACGCATCAATGGTACCGCAATCTGTGTGGCAATGGCAACTGGTGTGAAACTTGCAAGAGCTACTATCTTCGTCATACAAAGGTCAGACCACCCGAGTTGTTTGTCAAGGCTGCCAAACGCAAGGTAGATGTCCGTACCTTGGTCAATTGGAAGACTTGGTCCTGGGATGATATACCTGCTGAGACGATTGAAATGGCCACAGCTGCTGTCTTGTCCAACAACAGCAACAACAACTACAACTACTATACCAGCAACATGGGAAGTCCAACCACCAGTACAGCCTCATCCACCTATTCCTATCCTACGACTCCACCCCCTGCATCATCCGCAGTTCTCGCCAATTATTACTACTATCAGCAACCATCTCATGCTCAAAGAAGACAATCATTGTACTCTTCTAGCTCCTCATCGCCAATCACATCTACATGGTAAATCACTTTTACTCTCCTTTCGTTCAATTATGCTACGCTTCCTTGTATGGCACACTTTTATCCACTTTTTGTTTGTTGTTGTTTTACAACTGTTTATGTAACTGTACTTTATGATGTTCTTGCTACCTCTCTATGACCCTTCCTTTTTTTTTTTTGTTTAT
>DF836489.1:25151-36458 GCA_000950595.1 Mucor ambiguus
CGGGCGGTTTCCTGACTTACGCGAGAGCATTTCCCTTTGAAGGTGTCCTTTGCCATGACGATCACAAGTCTCAAGGACAGTCGCTCACAATGGTTAACTTAAACGAAACCCGCAGGATGACGCCGTCATCGAGCGTAGCGAGATCAAACGGCTAGTATTATCTACAAACGTCGATTCATAGTTCCATAACATATATTTAATCTATTAGGCGAATTCATCCACCTCATATTATTGGATATTGATGCCATTATTAGGTCTCTTCAGAATTTGGATGGCATGTTGGCATCATGTACTCGTCTGCAAGAGTTGGAAGTGATGCCTGATAACATGATATAGGTTACAATGTAGGAAAACGAGCTCTTGGCTCGGCTGAAAATCCATGTTAATATAGTATTAGACCTGATCAAGATTAAAATTCAATGTGCACAACGGCCAGATATCGTCAGATGACTTTTGTTCAAGCATCCCTACACAATAGACGCTAATGTTTATTTCGGTAAACGTGTCTATGGCAAAGAAAGAAATATTCTTAAGGTAGAGGAACGTGAACTTGAAGAAGCAATGCGCAACACCATTGATGCTTTAAAGAGATTACCACTTCACCACTTGTACTATTTGGAAAATATCCGTAATATAATAGTAATAGTGCAATCTGGACCAAGTAAATGGCTCGTCTGGAGGGAATACGAGGTTTTTCATAGGAACAATGCTGATGCATGGAAAACCAGATATGATTGAGTTCTATAACGCTAGATCCTATATTATAATACACGCCCAAACCTATCAATAAAGTGCTAGCTATCTTGGAAATCTCTATTGCTATGGATGAACCGAAGAAAACAATCTACACAGATCTCTCCAAAGAATAGAGCATTACAACGTATTTTGCTACTAGATGAGCAACGTAATGTTACGGGTCCCAGTATTCTTACCAACAAACATCTTTGTAGAACAGTACATTGCACTCATTGATTTCTTAGTAGCCTATACGTTGTATAGCTACACCATGAGGAACTACTTCTCCAACATTAGATGACTACAACAACTACAGGCCTAGAGTGATTGTTGGCGCCAGTCTGAAATGGCTTGCACAGCTACAACCGATACATTTGAGTCCAGGGAACTTGCTTTCACTACCTCTCCTATGTATTCATATTTGATTTATGCAAATGGCTCTTGCAATGTCAAATCAAGAGAGAAATGTGACGCACAGGTGGCTTTTTGGCCCAATTTCACAAACTGCGGTGATTTGTAAAGGCGTGTGTCTATTGCTTTTCTTTTTAAATTGTCTGTATTCAACGCTTGCAAAAGAAGAGAGCAAACTACATCATGGACCCTAAACAGGTATTGAATTGATGAAGAAATCGCTATAAAGGCTCGTCTAGGAACTAACGCAATCATTAGCAAGCACTCATTGATGCAAAGAGAGCTGAAATTTTAGCCAAATTACAAAAATTTCAAAAACCTGGAGGCTCTCTCAACCCTACTACTGCACCAGCAAAACCACCAGCAACCCCACCTCAACCACCTGCATCATCATCTTCATCACATGCTAGACAGAGATCGTCGAGAGCACCACCAGCCAAGAAAGTGGTGCCCATTCCAGCGCCTCCTTCAGCAGGTACCAGTGGCGGTTTGAATCTAGTGGAGCTCCAGAGACGCATTGCTGAAGCGAAAACTCGTCTTACAGGAAGTCCTGCTGGCGCAAATGTAAGTTGCTGACTGCGTGAATAGAAGGTCAAGTGCTGATATTTGGCTTGACATGTAGGGTCGTTCTTTAGGTGCTGGAGGTCCGTCAACACGTACAAATGAAACGAAACCACCCAGTATGCCATTTGATAAGTCTGGAAAGATTGATTTAAGAGCAATGATGGATACCGGCATCATACCCAGAAGAGAAACCACAAACTCAAAGGTAAAACTGCAGTGCGTGTGTGTTTATTTTCTTTGAACTTATGTGTGCAATCTTGTAGGCACTCCAACGAGCAAAGCAAGCAACCTCGATACCAGCTGCAGCCGAGAAAAAGCCATTAAAGATTGTCGATGAAGTACCTGCGGATTTCACAGATCCTACAAAGAACCCTTACTTTGATCCCTCCATGGAAGTGAAGATTGCACCTAAATCTCGTCGTTCCAGACAACTGAAATTTGTTCAGCCTGGTAAATACATTGGCATTGCTAATCAAGAGAGAGCCAAGGCGCAACTGGAGAAACTAAAGCAAGAAATCACGGAGAGTGTGAAAAAGGCTGGTATGCAGACTGAATTTGATGTGTCTGACAAGGTGATCAAGGTATGTTACAGTTGTTCTGTACGTAGACCCTACATGCAGTGATGTAACTTTTTTTTTTCTTTGCCACACCCTAGAGAGACGCACCTCCAGCAGTAGAATGGTGGGATGCTCCCTTCTTGGCCAACAAGACATACGACGATTTGAATGAAAATGAAGTCAATCCAGATAAATTCGATACCTTGGTGACACTCTACGTTCACCATCCTGTGGTCATTCAGCCACCTGGCGAAGTCAATGCAGCACCTGTTGTCAGGTCTTTGATGCTAACTACAAAGGAGCGCAAAAAGATGAGAAGACAAAGAAGAGCAGAGGCATTGAAGGACAAGCGTGATAAAATCAGACTGGGTTTGCTGGAGCCCGATGCTCCCAAAGGTAAAGACATGGTGTATGGTGTGCTGCCGATGTGTATTGACTTGTATTTCAGTGAAAATTAGTAATTTGATGCGAGTTTTGGGAGAAGAGGCTATTCAAGATCCTACCAAGGTAGAAGCCAAGGTGCGAAAAGAGATGGAGCTTCGTCAAAAGATGCACGACAAGGCAAACGAACAGCGTAAATTGACCCCTGAAGAGAGAAGAGCAAAGATCTTGAACAAGCTCAAGGAGGATCAAAAAACATCCAACGAAGTTGCTGTATTCAAGTAAGTTTTCATAGAATGCTACGGGCAGACACAGAATGCTCATTACTGCTAACTAGGATCAAGTCATGCTCTCATCCTAAATTGAGATACAAGATTGAAATGAATGCTCAGCAGCATCAATTGACGGGTATTGTCATTGTGCATCCCAAATGTAATATTGTGATTGTGGAGGGAGGACCTAAAGCCATCAAAGCTTACAAAAAACTTATGCTGAGACGTATTGATTGGAACGACATGCCACCTCCCAAGAATTTAGAGGCAGATGAAGCTGCTATGGACATTGATCAGCCTAATCCCTATGGTCTTGCTGAAGGCGAAGAGAACAAGTGCTTTTTGGTGTGGACAGGCCAAGTGAAATCCAAATCCTTCAAGAGATTTACATGGCGTTCTTTTGAGAGTGAAAAGATGGCACGAGAGGAGCTGGGCAAATGGAATGTAGAGAATTATTGGGATGTTGCCATGGCTAGCACAGATGAAGAACTTGCTGCTAGACAGCCTCAACTATAAATAAAGTGCTCTATTGATCTATATCTCAGTTTGCAAAAGTGTGCGTGTGTCAATGTAGGAATAAAAGGCATGCAGTATGCGCCCAGGCCACTCCGCTTGATTGCGATGCCGGACAGACCTGCCATCAGATTGAATCAACGAAAGAATCCAAACTAGCAAAGCGGCACCCGCCTGACAAATTGGTGTAGAACTCCTCTTCTTTTCTCTGTGAATTTAACAATGGTGAGTGAGTCGAATCCATTCATCACACACACATACACACACACACGCACGCACGCACACGCATCCATCCATCCATCCTTCAACATGGACTACGACCAGACATCTCGCATTTTAACAACGACGACGTATATGGACGAATAAAGAAAATGACATGTTGGATGGATGCTGTGGCAATTGTGTGATTTGCATCGTCAAAACCACAGAGAGAATTGACTTTTGTATTCTTTCCATCTCTTAGGTCAACATTCCCAAGACCAGAAACACCTACTGTAAGGGCTCCAAGTGTAGAAAGCACACTCCTCACAAGGTCACCCAATACAAGGCTGGTAAGGCCTCTCTCTTTGCCCAAGGTAAGAGACGTTATGACCGTAAGCAATCCGGTTATGGTGGTCAAACTAAGCCCGTTTTCCACAAGAAGGCTAAGACTACCAAGAAGATTGTCCTCCGTCTCGAATGTACTGGTAAGTAAACAACACAAAACTCGTTGGCTTTACGAATAGAATAACTCACATCCTGTCTTACAGCCTGCAAGTACAAGATGCAACTCGCTATCAAGAGATGTAAGCACTTTGAATTGGGTGGTGACAAGAAGACCAAGGGTGCTGCTCTCGTTTTCTAAGCGTATCGTGTTAATCTCGACCTCGATTATTTCTCTGATCTCGTCACTGATCCTTATGAAATAAAAAATATCTTGAAAAAAAATATCAACATGGGACATTATCAGTCTGTATGAGGAAACCCGTTTATTTACTGCTTCTTGAGAAAGAGAAGCCGAAGGAAGATGATGGTGTGTTTGAGATCAATGTTGTGAAACTTTATTATTGGAATTCGACTTTTTTCCTGGCTGGAAGCCCGTGTCTTTATAGTTGCAAGAGCGTGTATTTTACTCATAGTGGTGCTTCAAGGAGAAGAGTCGAAGACGCACATTCTAGTTATTATTCAGACGGATAACAACTATAGTATGATGGCTCATTGACAGTAATGAATTATATTTCATTGAACAGTACCCATTGATTGGTTATAGCTCAGATATCAATGGAAGCTTTAGGGCGTTGTTGAATAACACATCTCGCCTCTCAGCTGGTAGATTTACTAATGACTATAATTCGAGTGATATAGAATCAGATGATGCCATTCGAAAAAGAGCCTTTCTCACTATCTGATACAGCAACCATTTACGCAAAAAGTAGCCTGTTGGTGTTGGACGCATTCTTGAGGCATTCAATAATCGCAAACCCTCTCGATATTTCCATCTTAATGCAAGATTCAATGTAAATTGACGATGAGCGGTGCTGAGACTGCTGCTTCTTAAGGCTCCACTATATAAAGGAAACAACGACATCGCGTCTAATTCTCTCTCTTTTTTTTCTCTCTTGTACATTTCATCATTATCATTATGGCTTTGAAAAGAATTCAAAAGGTAAGACAACTATCCGTGTATGAAATCCAATTTTGACCCGGGATTCTCTTTGCTTGATCCTACCGTTTAGGAATTGGCAGATTTAACAAAGAATCCACCTCCAGGTGTCAGTGCAGGACCTATTGATGAAGACATGTTTCATTGGCAAGGTAAGTAGCGCATAAAGCACATGTTTTAATGATAACCTAACTTGCGTCAATTATAAAAGGTACCTTGGCAGGACCTGTAAGTAAATACGAAATGCGATGGAGAGAGAGAGAGAGAGAGAGAGAGACTACAGTGTGTATATGCTTACTTGTGAATTATTATAAAGCAAGGTACTCCTTACCAAGGTGGACGCTTTAGATTGGACATTATGTTTTCTGCAGATTATCCATTCAAACCACCAAAGGTATGCCGTCTTCAATCAATCACATACCTTATCAATGCATATTCATCCACCTGCATTTTAGATGAAATTCACAACCAAGATTTATCACCCCAACATTGACGATGAAGGCTCTATTTGTGTTGATCTGCTGAAAGCTGATATTTGGAAGCCTGCTACTAAGCTGGTCAATGGTAGGACCATATTAATGGAATCACAATGTGGATGGATAGTAATTTCTTGTTAGTTTTACAAGCATTAGCCGCTTTATTGCAAACACCTAATCCCGACGATGCACTTGTTGCTTCCATTGCTGAAGTCTATACCAAAGATAGAGCAAAGTTCAACAAGATTGCCAGAGACATGGTTGAGAAGGTTAGTGGTGCTTATGGGCGTGTAAAGATGTCATTGTGTCTAACTGAAGTTGACAGCATGCCAAGTAAGTAAACTCCAATATATATATATCACTCTGACGTATACACAACGGCAAAAACCATGTTCGCAACAACAAACAACAACGGCAATAACAACAACTCGAACAAGTTTGCTTTGTATGAATAAAATATTTCAAATATCAAACCAGAATGGATCGACAGAGAAAGGGGAGGGTTCTCTTTGATTTATAAAGAGTTGTGTAAACGGGTGCGATAGAATAGAGAGAGAGAGGTATTTACATGGATGTTTACAAATAGACTAAGCAAATGTCCTAAAGATCATGTCAGTGGTGACAAAATCAATACTGACATGCGTCTCCTTGGATTGGGTGTCCACTGCTTCGACATCGTCCACATAGACAAAGTATTGATGTGTTTTGTAATACTCGCGGAGGACATGTTTCATAAAGACAATCGAATTGGGCTCTTCTTTTTCCTCGGGCCATGTACGCATGATCTCTATGTCCCCATTACTCAGTGCTATGGTCAAGTAGATGAGCGCCTCCTGGATCCTATTTGCAAAAAGAAAAAGTTGAGCCATGATCCTATAACAGCACGCTAAAGACAAACTTACGCTACAGAATTATGTCCGTCTTGCAGCAGTTGTTTGAAGCCTTGCAAAAAGTTGTGAGGCAACACAAACTTCCATTCACCATACGCCACGGGCATATCGTTAAACTATGGAGCGTATGAGTAAGCAAGCTGAACCACAGACTTTGCTCGGCTACTTACTCTTCTGATCTGACTGCATATACCCTCAATGATGTGTGGATTGTTGACAATGTTGAAAGCATCTGTTGTGATGAAGCCGCCTGAATGTTGAGGAAAGACTTCACAAGCGGGCTCAATGACACCAAAGTAGTTATTCGGCACACCAAACTCCCAGATCTGTGTCACTGGCTCTCGCTTGTGCTTGAGGAGGCTTTTGTGTTGAACCTCGTTGTTGAATCGATCAAACTATACAATCGGTGTAAGTCTTAACAACTCTCTACTATAGAGCAGGATGGCCTACCATCATGATATTGTGTGGGGTCAAAGGATTGGTGGGTCTTTGGGTGACAGGAGGCAATGTCGAGCAGGCCTTGTTTAACATGATGCTTGATTCAGAATGGCCATACACAAGAAAACTGGTTGTTTGATGTAAATGTTGCAGCTGTGTGTGTGGATCAGTTGCCATGACCAAGTGACCTGCATTTCATATCTTACCTGTGCAGGAAATCTGAGGTATCGACACATTTGGCGCCATGAAAACAATTGATCTGTCTCATCCGCATAGTCTACATCCTGAAAGTTTAATCGTGGGTGAGGAGGCAAATTGTCCACAAAGATGGCAAACAGTTGGTCCGATCGAGCATTCTCAAGTCCATTATCAGCTGGCAAATTCGATACTTTAGACACATCCCTTACTGCCATAATGAACAGTGCTTCTGTCGGCATGTCTGGGTGGCATACGATACCAGTAATCTCGTTGACAGACATGAAATTCCGCAACTTTCCTGCTTGAATAAACTGATCAGTGGGCACAACAGACATGTAGCTTAATGTCCTTTCTGCTGGTAGATAATCGCTGAATCGTTTTAGAGGCAGAAATGAGTTGATGGTGATCTCGTTGCCTTGTGGGTTTTGTAATTGTAACAGATGTCTACCAGAAACTTTTAGCTGCCCCCATTCATATCCTGTCTTGACATATTACTTACTTTATACGAACCAAATGTGGCACTTTGTCTGCAACACCGCTTAATGTCACTTGACACACTTGGTCATTTGCTTTCCTCAACAAGGCTACTACTCTGCATTGCTCATTGATGCTTAATTTGAACTTTTTCTTTTCGCTGGCAATGAGACGGGGATCCGGTCTATTGGTGGGTCGTTTCATGGGAACGGTGATACCCAGTTGCTGATGAAAAGGTTGATGTAATGGCAGTGGAGGTGTTGGACGCTGTGGAGGCTGTGGTGGCTGTGGTTGAGGTTGGGTTGGAAGCGGCTGTTGCCTTTGTGGAGTAAAATCAGGCATTCTTGAATTGGTTCTGACTGCGGTTGGAGATGTAGGTGTGGTAGGTGGAGTTGTATTTGGAGAAGAAAGATGGTAAACTGGCACTGGCAATGGAGCAGATCGTATGGCTTGTGTTGCTGGAATAGTATGTCGAAATGTTCCGTTAAACTTGCTTAAAATACTGTCAATCTCAACAGCTGTCTCGATGGCAAACACATGTCAGTACATCTTCTATACACAACGAATACAATTGACTTACGTTGTGCTGATTTTGATGCCGCAGATCGCTTCAAATTGGTGAATGAAGAGGAAGACAAATTAGACGGTGTATGATCCTTGTGTATATAAAGCGATGGCTAATAATAAAACACACACACACACACAAAAAAAAAAAGAGAGACAGTGAGATCAAGAATGTATCAGGAAACCAATAACACTTACTTTTAGTGGTATATTGCTCTTCGTGGGAGGAGGAGCGCTCGTGGATGGTTGTGTCGGTTCTCTATGCTGCTGTTCACTTGAAGGGCTCTGTTGCGATTGTAGCTTGGAATACTTTGGGATGGTGTAGCTGCTACTTTGGTCCTTTTGCTTGTTCTCGGGTGCTTTCTCTTTGCCTTTATTTTTTTTTAGCAGAAGAGCAATTGGTTTGTCGTCGTCGTCCGATGTAAAGATGTCAGAAGTTGGCGTTGTTTGACTTGCACTCGATGCAGCGCTGCTGTCCGTGGCTTCAAATCTTACTTTTTGCTTGTGCTTGTTCTTTCTCTTGCTTTTTTTTAGAATCGAGGCTGGATGCGCTGAATCTGCTAGCCGTTTTGCTTCTTTTTCTTTGAATTTTTTCAGCATCTCTTCACAGCCCTGCAAATTTCTCTCAGGTTCAAATGTATTGTCACTTTCGAGAGCAAAATAAAAGTGTCAACGGATGCTTTGTCGTTTTTGTACGTCTGATACTCTAATTCAGATGGGTCAGCTGGAACTGCGTCCTTCACGCTTTTGTATTCAACTACTTACCACCTTGTAGGATAGTTTTTCCATTTGATTTCATATAAAGGTTCACCGTAGTCAGTGATGTGTACACTGATAATCTTTTCTACCTCAAACTCTTCGGGTTCGCTATGATCTGAATTGTCCATAGCATCTGGTTTCGCATTGCTCTCTGGATTTGTATTGTCCTCTGGATTTGCCTTGCTCTCTGATTTCGCCATGATATCTAATTTCAAACAGCTGGAATGCAAGTATTATCAAATGGAAGAGAAGTGAAGACTTGATGTGTTTAACTAGCTTGAAGGGAACACAATCCCGTGTATTTTTTTCCATTGTGACTAGTACTGGTCGAAACTTGGATGTACTGTACCTTTCACGTCAAGCATGAACCAGGTACCGTGGGCTTGTGGTGGAGCCGATTAGCTACCAACCTTGCGCTCTAACGAGAAAAGAGCTCACATGTCTAACAAGCTTCTATGAAAAGGCTTCTCGCCAAGTCTACTTAATTTATTACAAAAAAAATATTTCTAATGCAATAGTATACAGGATATGATGCCACGAGATTTACGTGATTTGCTTGCTGAAATAAGGCGTTTGCTTGGATTCTGAGCAACCAGATTCGATCCATAGTTTTTCTCTTTGAAAATAATAGACATACCTTGGCATAATCACTGCCTACAAACCAGGCATTTGGACTTAATGGGTTAACGGAGGCGCTGCGGTTTGTTGTCGCGATTAGGCGTCAAATCACATGTATATCGCAAACAATTAGCGCCTTGAACCCTTGGCTTGTCCCATTGCCAACCTGGAGGTCTCATGGATCACTTTTTGAGAATTGTTTATTCATTGAAATATTAAGAAGAAAAATAGATACACAGTACATGGTGGGCAAAAGGGAGGAAAGCTTGAGTCGTGGTAGCAGTAAGGCACCATCGTTTTACAATTATCATGGTAGTAGGCAATGGATGACAATTTATAAAATTTAGTTAATAAGTAATAAGCAAGTAAGAGATAAGGGTGTGTGGTTGAAAAAAAGGTGGTAAATGAGAAGCAGTATGGGGAAAATGTGCGATTACAAGATTAAACATTTGCTCTTCTTTTCCTTCTTACTCTTTCCTTTGGGTCCTCCAGGCTTCAATCCTTCACGCTGAGCTCTGATGGCTTTGACAACTTGATAGAATGATCTCTCGACATTGACACACGTTTTTGCTGATGTCTCAATGAAATCACAAGCCAATTGCTTAGCCATTGCAGACCCTTCTTCTCGTGTAACTTCTCTTTCTGTCACTTTATCGCATTTATTTCCAACCAGCATCATGGGGACGTTATCAAGATCCTTTACTCTAAAGATTTGATTACGGAAACGCTCAATGCGCTCAAAAGTTGAACGAGAGGCAATGGAGTATACCAACAAAAAGCCTTCACCATCTCTGAAAGAATACATGTCCTGTTTAGCGTCCAAACACGAATCCCACATGCTACTTTTTCTCTTTACCTAATCCATTGATCTCTCAATGCAGTGTATTCCTCTTGTCCGGCTGTATCCAACACTTCGAGCACACATGGTTGATCGTCAATGACAACTTGTTTACGGTATGAATCCTCGATGGTGGGATCGTAAGTCTAGATTGAATTTTTAGTGATAAATTTAGAGATTAATGTCGCACTACGTTATTACCTCTATTATGTAAAATTAGTTTAGTTTGTTCCGAGATTCAATGATATATACACATAGACACTTACCAACGAAATGATTGAGACAAAGCTGTTGAGCGTTGTAGTATAAAATGTTAATTTTATTGTCGACTGTATCATGAGGCGCTACTGGTATATACCTGAATAGTCAAAGCAGTCTGATGAGGTGATAAAAGGAGACGTTTAGCAACAACAACAAAAATTGGCAATGTCCATATGAGATGCCCTCTTACCTTGCCTACACCACCATCACCAAGCACAACGAGTTTGTAGAGCATCATCTTTTCGGCTTAAAGTAAAAGTCTGATCACAAAATGATTGGATATCAAAGTTAAGGTATGACAATGAAAAAAGATAGCACGTTTGTTGCCAGGTCAGAAACACGAGGTGGATAAAAAAAAAATTATAAGAATGAAATAGATAAAATTAAAGCAAAAAGGTTAGTTTTTCCTTCATATTAACAAAACGTCTTGTCCCCACACATTTCATTCGCATTACCTGAGTATAAAGGAGGGAAATTGATTTGATAAGTTTTTTGTTGCAGTTGATGTATTCAGCGAAATGATGATTGAAACGATATACAAGTGTTTATATAAATTCTCCTTGCAAATATGTACAATCAGAAAAAAAAAAAGAGTGAGAGAGAAACGTAGAGAAGAGAGAATGAAAACAAAGAAAACAAAAAAGAGGGGAAATATAATCTTGTTCAAAGAGAGAAAGGGAGAGAGAGAGAATGAAATAACTCCACCAAAAGCCCAA
>DF836489.1:49746-68596 GCA_000950595.1 Mucor ambiguus
CCAACACAAACTGATACTGTGCGTTCTTTGACTTTTGCACTGATCCAATGCCATAACAGACAATGTCATGTGGCTTTGTAGCTATTAAATGATCATCAAAGATCACTGAATACCAATGTCAATATACTGTTGATTCAATAGTTTAATGTAACTGTACCCAATAGATCTTTGTAGAATCGACTGTTGACCAATGCTTCCCTATGGCAAATTAGAACGAGAGACTGATGCGTTTGTGTGTAGACATACCTGCGCTGCTTCAGGTTGGTGGAAATATCGTCAATGTTCCAGTCATCTGAATCTTTAAAGGTATACTTGCTGTTCTTTTTGTTCTTCTTTTTGTTACTTGCAACCGGCTTGTACTTGAAGCGCTCTACTTTTACAAAGCCATCATCATCAAGTTGGTCTGTCATTTTGGTATTTGAGTAAGAAGAGGTTGAAAATTTTATTGACAACCGTCAATTTATCCAATCACACAGTGCTAACTGGTATTTTTGCCAGCAATCGCTCTAAAGAACAGCTATTCTCTAGACCCAATGGACATTTGAGAGAGGTTAGCGTGATAACGTGTATTTCGTGCTTGAAATAAATGAAAAGAAGGACTTGCTAAAGAGATTGTTTACGTTATGTCTTGCTGCCCTCGATCAAATGAGATGTTGGATTGAGATTTACGAGCGAAATGTCAATACACCAAATCATCGGATACGAGGATTCGTCAATAAATACTGGCAGCTTTAGTGCCTTCAGATAACAACTGATACAACGTCAGTATTGCCAGCCTGTTTACCTGGTATACAGTGCGCCAATGCTTCCAACATTGCCTTGAGAGCATCTGACTGCACCACGAACGTAGTCAAACAAGGCGGAGAATTTGCTCAGAGCTCTACTTGATGTATCCAAGTTTTCTGGTGACCCTATTCTTTTTTTCTCTCTCTCTCTCTCTTTCCTTTTTACTAATTATACACCAAAAGACATGCCTACAACAAGGTTTGCTTCCTCTACAGGCAACACAGATTCTCCAGCATTGAATGGGAATACAACTACTGAATCTATCCAAGAGCAGCGTCAAAAATCCTTCCATGGTAGAAAGAAGCGTGAAGTACCTAACGACCTCTCCCCTAAGCAAAAAGTTATGATCCAGTTCATTGATCATATTACAGAGTAACGTATCCAAATACCGTCGCTGCATGGTTTTGCTTACTTGAACACTCACCTGTCCATTATACAGTGTCGATAAAAAGCATCTCTTATGGAGCAAAGCTGTAGACGAATCTATTAGCATGGATACAGTGATAGAGCGCGTGTACAAGCTAAAGTACAAGGATTTCGCTTCATTAAAGGTACTTGTCTACTTGACATGGCTTGAAAGAATGACATTAAACATAACATAAAAATGCTAGGCTGATTTGGATAAAGTTTTTTCTGCGTGCATTCACAATGTCAAACGATCAATCCCTGAACTGGACGCGTTCAAGAAGCTGTACACATACACTAGCCATAGCCTCGCATTAGAAGCATCTCGACTTGAGGAAGAAATAGAGGAAAACGAGCATGTAGTTGAATTCATTTCCTTGTTCAGACCAACCAACGATGGATACGCCTTTACAGACATGATTGCTAGAGATCCAGCTGCTACACCAATTATGAACTATCGTAAGTGATGGAGAGGGATCAGCTAATGTAAACATGGCTTAATACGTATTTTTTTTTTGTAGCACACAATATCCATGAATTGATTGTTCATAAAGCTCAACCAGCAGCACTGAAGGAGGTGCCCTTGTTGAAAGACGTTGTCGCACCACCACCCACCTATCATTCCAAGATTGTTCGAAATGAAGATAAGCCTATCGTACCCAGTAAGCGATCCTTTCCTTGATGATAACAAGCCCTAGAGACTAACCCTTCTTTAGTTAATTGGCTTGATTTTGGCGCTTTCTCCAGTTTTGCACCAGCCTCTGACTCAAACAGTGCAAATGCAACGTATGAGAATACATACATGGGACGTTCAGCAAAACGGTTCAAGAAATGGGAGCAAAAGCAGTTGGAGAAAGAAGATGAGCCAGAGATTCCATTAGCCGCTACTGCAGAGGAAATGGACACAAATGATGAGGAGCTCAACACATTATGGCTTGAGAAGGAAGGATTCGACGTCAAGGCCATTGAAGAAGCCATCAACAAAGAACCTGATAACATGACCGAAGAATTAGAACGAAATTGCCAGCTCTTGGAGGAGCTTGTTAAATATCAACATGCTAGATTCAGCGCAGGAAAAACAAAGTGGGATGCCGTAGAGGAAAAGGAAGTCGAGATTGGTAAGTTATCTGTTTTGCGATATACATGGCACCATCTCATATATACGTAACAGCCAAAATATTGGAGAAACACATGATGGACATGCTATCAAAATTACCACCCAATGCAACAACAGATTCAAATCTCATAGAAAGCACCATGACTCGTCTACCCTTGCTGGATTCATCATATAGAGGCACATTGCCACCGCACAAAATATTTTCATTCCCTACAACAGAGAGAGCCGAGAACTTACCACCCTACGCAAATATCACACCCACTTACTCCAAGGACAATTGGAGACTGGTTCGAGTAGCACCCGTGCCACCTAAGGATATGACAGGCGATCTTCCTGTTTTCCCCTTGGTAAGCATGGTAGAACAGCAGCAACTAAATTTCTACCAAAGAGCGCCATTCCCTGGACAACCACAGCAGCAGCAGCCGCCACCACCACAGCAACTGCAAGCACAGCAAAGAGTGCCAATAGCTGCTGCTGTATCTCCATATCAGCAACAACCACAGCGCAGATAGCTTCATCCTACATTAAATTAATGCAATAAATCAAGATTGATTTCTTTTCATCTAATAATAATGGCAGCCTGAGTGTGTGTATTATATATCCACCAAACCAAGACACTTGAGTTTAGGAATGTCTCGAGAAACTTTAGAAATACGGTTTTATTGTACTGGTTTTTTAAACTCTTGCAAACGGAATGTCGAACAATGAACGTAAAAATAAATCAAATGTATATCCTTTTGTATGTACTGTATAGGGGGGAATGCACAACCAAATTCATTCTACACGAACGATTTGATCTTTTTCTTTGAAGGTATGAATATTCGGTGGTATGCTGTCAATGAAAGAATATGATGGCGATTGGTGTTGATGATGAGCGATGCTCCATTGGTATGTCTTTTACACTTTGCTTTGCTCGAGGTAATCCACTAAAGCCGGATTACGGCAGTAGCCAGCTTTTAATGCTTCCTCGCTCTATAAAAGGCATTTAGCTGTTGTTAATTAGCCAATCTAGATGTAATTACCTCGATGGTTTTCAGCCATTTGTGTTCCTACATCCATCAGTAGATTAATACCTGAGCACACACACACACAGAGACTGTACTTACAATAACCTGTTGAATGCTAAATCTCTTTGTCGTGTCAACCATGATCATATTGTTGATGAGATCCTTTGCTGAGACAAATGTTGAGTGTCAGTAACGTAGTTCAATGCAATGACAGGTATATCTTATTACCATCATCGCTAATCTCCTCCCACACTGGCAAACTGTAATCCAATTTACCCGTCTTGATCTGCTCTCTTAGTCGTTGTCGATCTTCCTCTTTGCCGTCATCGCCCACTGTAAGATACACAATTGTATTCAGCATGTCAAATAGTGGCACTCTCTTTTTGCTATAACAAACCTTGCGGGAATGGCGTACTTGTAGCCAATGCAGTGAAAAGAAGAACGCCCAAGCTCCAGACATCAATCTCCTTACCATAACCTTTGGACTCTAATAACTCGGGGGCGGCTGATTTGAGAGAGAGGGGTTTAATAACAAAATCATTGTTTCATGCAGCCATGTTCGTGTTACTTTACCATACATGATGGTGCCACAGCTGGTTTCAAGGGGCTTGTTACTACGAATGAAGGTTGAAAGCCCAAAATCACACAGCTTGACAGTAAGTGATTTGCGATCGCACATGATGACGTTTTCCAGCTTGATGTCGCGATGAACGATGCCACGGTTGTGAAGGAACTGTCAAAATGTTAGCTTGTGCCAGACTTGAGCAGATGTCAACGATACTTACGGAAATGGCGTGTGCAATCTGGTCAAAGATAATTTTGACTTCGTATTCCTTCAAGCCTATTTCATGAGATGTGACACTGTCAAACAAGTCCCCGTCCACGCCACTGATGATACATGATTTAGATTACTGCTGCATGTAAGACACAAAATAGACTTACTATTCCATGATGATGTACATCTTATTGTCAATGTCAAATAATCGATTGACTTGGATGATGCAAGGCTATATGCCAGATGTCAGTTCCCAATTTTCCAAAGACCACAAGAAACCACACACTTACATGAATGGGAAATGATAGACATACACCTATTTCACGGAGGAGAGACTCTTTTGCCTTTGGTTTATGCAACAGTGCATTCTTGTAAATCACCTTCATAGCGACCATCTTGTTGGTTTTTTTGCATTGTGCTGAGAAGACTTGTCCAAAAGAACCTGACCCAATCTTTTTTCCAGTCAGAAAGAGGTCGTGAATGGATTCAGCAAAGGTAGTAACCCAGTCTGGATTTCGGATGAATGTGAAGGATGGGTTCTCTATTGCCAAACAATGCCATATGAGCACCTGTGTGTGTGTTTGTCAGGGAGAATGATAAAGTGTTACCTGTGGTGTCCTTGTATTTTTCTGGATCCAGGAAGCGAATCTCGTCTTCAGGAGACAGTTCGACTGTGGGGATGAGCATTCGTTTTGAGTTGATCCAGATCCCATTTGAGCTACATTTTTTTTCAACAGGCAGAATTAAGGTTTCCGTTTGTTTGTTGTTATCGTTACTGCTCTTTTCTTACCTTCGGTTCGAGAGATAGACGGCTACTTTATGATCACCCTTCTCGTTTTGTGATTTCTATTGTGTTGCATGTCATGGTTGAATTTCAGCGTTTTTTTTTTCATTTTTTTTCATGCAGCAGTACAAAAAAAAATCAAATTACGCTCTACTTACCACTCCACAAATGAATGCGAGATGTTTCTCGGCGTCTTTGTGCGTGATTCTGATATCAAAAGGTAAATGGACAACCTTGTCAAAGTCAAATAGTGCAAAGACGTACCTTATCGCAGAGTCTGGGTCGCCTCCAATGGAATACCCGGCTGGTTCGTTGGTCTTTCTATCTTCCACATGTCGAATTAAAAGGAACGGTTCCGCCTTGTTTTGAACAAGAAAGCCCCAGGCTCTCTTGTTTTCTTCTGTAAACTTATAGTGGCCAGAAGCGTCTTTTGTCAAGACACATGTTTTTGGGCTTGTTAATACAGGGTCCAGCGCTTTATGTGATCTTGATCGCGTGGCATAAGCGACTCCACTATGAACGCCTGCCAAATGGTAGTTTTGCATTGCAGAACTGGTCCTTTTGACATTTTTGTTAATGTAAGAGAGAACCTTGCTTGATCCTTTCAATCCTAGATCCAAATGGCTAGAATTGTTTCGTAGTTTCGTGGCCTTTGGTAGCTTCATGTCTGCTATTTGATAATGGATGTAAAAGTAAAGGGGAAAAAGGAAAAAAGGCAAGTTGATTGAGAAAAAGAAAAGAAAAAGGGGGAGGACCTGCTACCAGAGCTCTGTCAAAAAGATTGTTGCACCGAAAAAGAGCGTCAAAATTTGACTTTTGTGTACTTTTTCATTTTTTTTTTTGTATATATATATATGATAGGGCAAAACAAGACATCTTGCTAATGTTGGTTTAGAAGAGCTTAGTGTTTTATCTTGGCTGCTATCCTGTATATAGATTCTTGAAAGAAAAGACATTTTTACACCAAAATGTTGACCGTCCCTGAAGCTCGATCCACCATCGAAAATTTTGCAAGCGCCGACTCACTTTTTTGTTTGTTTGGTCCTACCGTAGTAGTAGTATCGATTCTTTTTGTTTCGTTCATCACCTAAATACAACACCATGTTGAAGCTACAGTCTGCCTCTCTGCTATGGAAAGATCTTCATATATCACCGCATGAGCTTAGACTAAATACCCTTCGCTGTGGGCAATCATTTCGATGGAGGCAAATGAACGAAAACTGGTATGAGCATGATGTAGACTTTTAGTGTTGAAAGGTTGCTCAACTACCAATGTATTTAGGGTGTCTTTGTTGAATGGCAAGTTGGTAGTTTTGAAAGAGACTCGTAAGTTGTGATTGACAGGCTGTACATTCGACACATAGCTGTTAACACAAAATGTAGCCACTACCATCTTGTACGGCTACGACCAAGAGTTGAATCCAAGTGCAGTAACAGAAATCAGAGATTACTTTCAATTGGACAGAGTGTCGTTACAAGATTGCTATCAGCGATGGTCCAAGATTGACCCCAATTTCGCAAAGAAGTCTGTCAATTTCCGAGGCATTCGCATGTTACGGCAGGATCCTTGGGAGAATTTGATCTCGTTCATTTGCAGCAGCAACAACAACATCAGTCGCATCTCACAAATGGTAAAAAGAGAGAGAGAGAGCCGCATTGTCTGTGTACAAATCCGCTTATACAAATTTAGGTAAACAAAATGTGCGTTCGATTTGGCAAAAAGGCAGCAATGTTAGATGACACCGAGTTTTATGAATTTCCTACTTTGGACGAGATTACAGCAGGTGATAACAGGGTAGAATCTATATTGAGAGAGTTGGGGTTCGGGTACAGAGCGAAATACATTGCCAATACATGCGCCAAAATCAAGGCGGATCATCCAGATCTCAAGGAGAAATGGCTTCACACTCTGAGAGACGTGCCTTATGAAGAGGCCAAGTCGTCGTTGATGGCACTGCAGGGTGTGGGACCCAAGGTGGCTGATTGTGTGGTAAAAGCGATCTTACATGTATGTTGGTTATGTTTCATTTGCTCATCAGTTGATTTAGTGTCTCATGTCGTTGGATCAAACTGAATCTATACCAGTAGACACGCATGTCTGGCAAATTGCATTAAGGGACTATGGCTTTAGCAGCAAGAAAAGGGGCAAGACACTGGATAGCAAGCTCTACCTTCAGGTGGGGGATCACTTTAGAACGTTATTTGGCGAATACAGTGGATGGGCTCATTCTGTAAGTATTCAACGTGTTTTATTAACTCAAAAAGATGCTAATGGAACGATTTCAATTTACAGGTTTTATTTACGGCTGACTTGAAAAGCTTTGAAATGGTGAATGAGAACAAGAAACGAAAGGTGGTGAAAGAGCAAGAGATTATAGTGGTGTCCAAAAAGACCAAAAGCGAGTGATAATAGTAATTTTATGGTATTAGATTAGCAGTAGTAGTAGTAATAAATAGGATTAGATGGTAATAGGTATGCGTGTGATTTTTGCGATCAGATTAAGCTCGACGATAACCAGATTGAGAACTATTGCTCAACTGCCTGGAAAGTTTGTTGGTGTAATGCTTCAACAGCTCCTTGACTATGGTTCATAGGTTAGATTGGATAGGATAAAGTCACTCGACTATAGCTACTTACCATGCTCAGAGCTACTGTTTCTTCTATGGAGTGGTCTTTCGAGGACTTTTTGTTTATTTTCGTAGCAGTACACAGCAGGAGGAGCAGTCGAAAAAGAAACCGTGTTGCTATTTGTTCTTTGCTTTACGCAAGGCACCACTTGATAAGGCTCAGGGCTTTGGTTTTTGTTTTGATACCAAGTATCGAGAGTAGGAATGTTGTCGTAGATGGAGGTCATGTTGTCAAAGACGAGAATACAAGTGAGAGAGAAAAAGAGAGAGTGAGAGAGTTTGGAAAAGGAAATCTTGGCCCTTTTATAATAATTTCTTGATCCACTAATGTACCACACACCACAAGGAAAAAGTTTTCCTGACCACATTTGGTATATTTCCCAGCCAATCAGTACGATCGAATGTCGTACCTAGATGCTATAGGGCGTTTTCTGTTGTCAATCATGGAAAGAAAGAAAGGAAACGAGGTCTTATCATGCACAGACATTTGACACATTTCACATTGGAAAAATGGAAAGAGGACGATCTGCATCTCTTGCGCTTGCTTTCTCCCAATGTCTACAATGCAATGATTAAGCAATGTATAGGAGATTATAAGAATAACAACAACAACATGGCATGCATAACTTGATCCCCCCCTCCTTTCTTGTTCAATTTTTTGCCTCCTTTATTATCAACTGAACAACCCACTTTCTTTTTCGACTCTTTTTCTCTCTCTCTCTCTTTCTCTACAGAAGCTATACAAGAAAAAATGAATGGTAAATTTAAATCTTAATGCGCACTTGGCATCCGATTATTTAATGTCTTCAACCTAGATTCAGTTTCCACGCCATCTGCGAGTGGAGTAAGCGTCCCAGTTGGAAGGCGGAAAAATTTCCTTATCTAACCCATACATTTAGATTACAGTAATTCGTAAAAAATTACAAGGTTACGTTGGTTTTGCAAATTTACCAAATCAAGTTCATAGAAAGTCTGTGAAAACAGGTTTTCAGTTCACTTGCATGGTAGTCGGTAAGTTACACACCATGTCGCAATCATCCTCTAGTATTCATCCAACATTTGAAGGTGAATCTGGCCTTGGAAAGTCTACCTTGGTCAACACGTTGTTTAACACCCAGCTGTATCCTCCCAAGGAAATTGCGGAATTAACAGCAGAAGTGCCCCAAACAGTCGAAATCAAATCTACCACAGCTGATATTGAGGAAAATGGCGTGAAACTCAAGCTGACTGTAGTGGATACACCTGGCTTTGGCGATTTTGTCAACAACGAAGAGAGGTAAGGTAGCTCATGCTGTCAATTTGCTGTCCAATGTTGACATGTTAAAGCTGGAAGCCCATCTTGGACGACATCGAGTCTCGCTGTGATGCCTATCTTGAGCAAGAGAACAGAGTCAACCGTAGAAAGATGACTGATAACCGCATCCATGCCTGTCTCTATTTTATTGCCCCCACAGGTCATGCGTAAGTCTGTAGTAATGAACACATTGCTGATGAAATCCTCCCTAATCCCCTGTTGACTAACCATCCCACTTTTTTAAAAAGTTTGAAACCTGTAGATATTGAATTCATGCGTCGTCTTCATACCCGCGTTAATCTGATTCCCATTATTGCCAAAGCAGACACCATGACGGAAGAAGAAGTGGTTGCCTTCAAGGAGCGCATCTTGGCTGACATCAACTACCACCAGATTCAGATTTATCAAGCTCCTGTTTATGAATACGACGATATGGAAACGATTGCTGAAAATAACGAAATCATGTCCAAGATTCCATTTGCAGTGGTTGGCTCAGACAAGGAATTTGACGTGGAGGGACGTCGTGTGCGTGGCAGAATGTATCCATGGGGTATCATTGAGGTCGATAACGAGGACCACTGTGATTTCGTAAAGCTCCGACAAATGTTGATCCGGTAAGGTCCACACCATTTAGGAGAATTCTCTCCTTACTCGTACACACACTTGACTCACAAATGGCTTACATGTTAGCACGCATATGGAAGAGCTGAAGGAATACACAAATGATGTCCTGTATGAAAATTACCGTACTGAGAAACTGACAGCCATGGGAATCCAACAAGATCCCTCGGTGTTCAAGGAAGTCAAGTAAGTGTTTATATCTCAGGGCAACCTCACATTCCTGAAACTCACATTTTGTGTCACTAGTCCAACTCAAAAGATGGAGGAAGAGAGGCTTGCTCATGAACAAAAGTTGGCCAAGATGGAAGCCGAAATGAGAGCTGTATTCCAAGCTAAAGTAACTGAAAAAGAGGCAAAATTGAAACATTCTGAAGCAGAGGTTAGACATGAGCAAAATGGTATATAGTTTATTTGACTCTAAAAACACGTTTTTCTAGTTGTATGCCCGCCATAAAGAGATGAAGGATGCCCTCGATAAACAACGCTCTGAACTAGAGGAGAGAAAACGTCGTTTGGAGTCAGGTAGACCCATCACACCCGAGAAGGTCAAAAAGAAGGGATTCTCTTTCAACAAGTAAGATACCCATTCACATACCACCACCTTTTTAGCTTTTTCTCTTTAAACGATGATCTTTGATACATAAAACGCCTTGATGTTATGTCAATGTTGATGTATTTGCATTTTGTGTGATGGTTGATTTGATGGATTTATCCAGCTTTTTCAGTGAGCGATCGAGTTGTCTCACTTGAGCCATCAGGTCGTCATATGCTCTGCATATTTCCTTGTCGATTTCATCCCATTCCGCAGAAGGATATATTAAAAAGGCATTTTTCAGTGATGTGTATACAATTTCCATAGACGCACGATCCGTTTGTAAGTCATCCAGATGCTGCTGTATTTCTTCCAAGGCTTCGTATTGAGATTGGACACTGGATTTGTTTGGTGTGGAGGAGTTGCGTTTAGGGCCCATTATGTAAGGAAAAAAAGGGTATAAATATTGTGTAGAAAACAAAAAGAAGGAAAAGAGAAAGACAGAAACTAGTTCCTTTATATATTTGCTTGGGCAATTAGGACAAGACATTCGACAGGTTTCCATTGTAACCTCATATATTAGCAGACTCTCAATCATCACTGTACAAATGAGCGATTCTGTTTCCTTTCCTAAACAATACGTTTAGCCGCTTACATGATTTCGCAATGGCCATCGAGCTGCCCATGTAACACATGAATTATCTTTTTTAGTCAAGTTCCGGACTCGATTTTCCTTTTAGTTTTCCAAAGTGAATGCCTGTAGAGCTGCAATACAAGGAATATAGGGGACATAGGGAGGAATAAGAGGATCAGGCGATAACCGTCATGATGAGAGCTTTGTATATGGCGCAAGACCACTCAAAGACGGTATACAGTGATCGAGATGTATAGATGGTAGATGGCGTATACACGGCGCGCCTTCCTTATTTATCTATTTACACATTTTACTGATCAAACAATGGGAATCCTTTCTTTCCTCTCTTTAGCATCCAAATGTCAATAAATACAAACATCCCACTTGTCGATGAAGAGACACGCATCGATGTGTTCGACTACTTTCCAGTGATTACAAATAAGAGTATAACGAATGAGCGAAGGGTTATAAAGACTTGCGGCTAAAAGACATCATCATTAGAAATCTATTATGAAATCCTTACTCAACACATTGACTACTACGACGCTCAACAAAATCAAACGTTTCAAGATGACATTTCCTTCTTAAAGGAGTCTAGTTTGGAATGGCGTGTACCTCTTACAGTGCAGAAACGGCTGGACATGATGGACACTGATTGGAACAAGTTGCCCTCAAGGTTACATGAAATGCCTAATATATACCTGCAAGACTTGGCTTTATTTTTAGATGACTCAACAAAGGTATCCAGATTGTTGTATCGTGCTGACATTGACTCGTCCACATGGCATTGGCAAGAGAAATCAAAGTGCTTTCCGTTGATTGAAACAACAGAAGATCATCCTCCTTTTAGTCATTCACAACATGAACGCCAAGCATACGCAGCAGACCAGACAAGAAAAGCAACTTATTCGCACCGTTGTGCCCGAAAACTAGCTTTATTTGATTCCCTTTCCACCACCGGACGCAACTCGGATGTCAATGTCGACACATACAGTAACCCCACTCCACCTGATTATGGAAGAGAGATATCCACCACCATCACCACTGCTATAGCATCCACGCAAGCTGTTACTAGTATGAATGCTACTGCGGCTGGCAAACCAGCTACTTCGGAAACAACTGCATGTGGCAATATCCAGAATTATGAAGCACTCTATCGCCCACCCGGATGCAAGTTCCTTCCGCATCGAGAAATCGACGATTTCATAAAACAGAAAAAGCAAGTGAGCTGTAATATTAAACAAAAGTGCGATGCGTAGCTCATCATGAGCTTCTTTTATTATCGATATTTACTAATAAAGACCTCAACCCACTCTCGTTCACGCAATGTTCTAGATTAAGCAAGTTGGTTAAAAATAAGGGACCCGTTTTTGGTAATTTTACTTTTACCTTGACAATCCCATAACACTTTAGACCACAGCTGATTCATACTAAAGACATTTCGATTCCCCAAGATGATCAAATGGCGTTTTGCACGCGTCAGGGCCACATTCACACGAGGTTGGTTGTCCATGAACTGACTTTCACTCGAGCGCACGGTAGAGAGTATAATGATGTCCTTTTCTCCGCCCTGAAATGCATCTACTGTAGATATCTGGATACTCTTCATGGCAGTTGCTGTATCCGAGGCTGTGTTCATACCAAGATGCTCAGACAGCTTATCCGCTTGTTCCTTATCTAATAGACATGTAAGAAGGGGTCGTTGGATGGCCTGTGGTGGTTACTTACACAAAGAAATAACGCCAAGATCTCTAGATGGAATGTCAAATGAAATCATGGTTTGCAATAGGTGGGAGGCAATGGCAATCTCGGTATCGTTCCAATAGGAGTTGCTCCTCATTGATTTTTGTTCCTAGTGCATGTATATGAGTATGGGCATCAGCACGGCTAAACCCGAAAACTCACCATGCCTCCAACATCCACAAACAGTAGAGTCGGAAGCCCCTCTATCAACGGCTTCCTGTCTTGTTCTGTAACGCCATTGATCAATCTCCTCTCATAAAACAATGTGTTACTGATGCCCGAAATGCGAGGGTGACACTGTACGAAAAAAGAGTTATAAACATGCCTATATAAAGCCTAAACCCGATATACGGGCAACACACACAACTTACTCTGTATTGTGTCCGCAACATGACAGACTAATATTGAAACAGTAAGTATACACACACACAATTGACGTAATCACTGTACTGTACCTCATGCCCTAATTCAGTCATACGGTTAAACAAGGTCTTATCAAGTCCTTTTCCTACTTTTCCATCTTGGGCATTTGTGGCGAGTGTCGGTGGCAACTGCAAAGGATCTCCCACCAGAATCAATCGATGACAAGAAAACCTTGCTAAAGGCACAAGAGTCAATGGCTCCATCAATTGAGATGCTTCATCCACCAGGACAAGAGGAAATTTCATGCCAGCAAAGACATCAAAGGTAGAGGACATGAAGGTCGTGCCAATCACATTGACGGTGTGCAGTTGGTTCACACTCTCGGCTTTACGGAAACGTTGGATGGCAGTGGAAATGTTGTCGGCATCTTCTTCAGAATTGAGTGGATCGTCCAGCATTTGCTCCAATTCTTTCAGTTCTGTGCAAGGGAGAGAGATGAGTATGCGCACTTGTAACACGTACCCTATGCCGTGTTTACCTTCGTTACCAGACACTCTGGCCTTGGACGTATATGGCAGCAGATTCTTGGCAATTTTCTTCATGCTTCCAATGCGAATAAACTGGTCGAATCCAAGCTTCAGCAAGGTCTGCAAGATGCGATCCACCGCAACGTTCTGTCACGTCTTGGTTAGTTTTTTTTATTCTTCTTATTTAGTATCCTCAGAAATCACTTACAGTCATGGAAGATACGAGTATCTTGAATTGAATCGCATCATCAGGCTCTCTGCGCGCAGTTGCAGTGTCAATGATGTCTTGAATAAACATGATAATCACAGCTGCCAGGAAACTTTTGCCAGACCCGTATACACCGTGCACGAGTACCACTGGATTCTCCGAGGCTTCATTCCATCCAGGACATGCAATCACAGATTTCGCTACTTGGCGCAAGACACTAGGTTACACTTGATCAGCACAATGCACTCTACACTCGCCACTAAAATACAACATGTACCTCTCCTGATCTTGATTCAACCGATACAAGCCAATGTACTCTACTAATTTTGCCTCCACATTGATATTGTCTTGATGCGTCAGCTGAATACAGTCCAAAGTGGGTAGCGGCGCCACCATCCTCTTTTTGCTCTTCTTGCTGTCGTCAAGGGTTAACAGGTACGGCAGCAAAGGCAACTGCTCCAACTTGTCGTCCAGAGTATCCAGCATCATGCACTCTTGACTGGCTGATATTGTTCGAATCGCATATACCACATGCTGGCTTTCCTGCAAGACTTTGGTAGCGACACGCACATCACGAGGAGACATACAATCCACCTCCAGGGCACCATCAGAGAAAGGGCCAAAATACGTGCTTCTGGCAAGGAACGTTTGGCTGGACTCAAAGGTAGGTACTCTCGAGATGGCCCATAAATCATCCTTGCTGTATTTGGTGTAATGCTCTCGACTACCGCCTTTGATCATCAGTCGAAATCGCTTGTCGCTGTACCGTAAATCTCCCTTCAGCTCACATTCCACGTAGATGCCGATGCCTTTGGATCGAAGCACACGCTCCAGATCTGCACCTCGTTTGTTTCTACCGTATTTCTCGTACATGGCGTAAAAGAACATGCCAAAATTGAGCAGTAAAACCTGTATGTGTGTGTGTGTCAATAACAAGTTGGATCAGTGCCCTGAATATGTCCTTGATTCAAAGTCCCTTTGTATTAAAAAAAAAAAGCTTACATCCAAATGCTCGTGAATGATCTTTCTAAACGTCTCTTTGTACAAAGTGGGGTTGTTGAATTTGACAGGCACGACTTTGGAACGTTTGGGGTAGTTTTTGGATTTGATAATTGATAGAGCTTTTTTGCTGTTGGGGAACTGTAGTACGAGAGAGGTATAGCTATTCCACATGTTAACTTTATAATGGTAGAATGATGCCAGGTGTCTATACTTACTTTCCCTCCGTGAATGGGCTCTTGAAAGGCTTTGTAGTGCTAGATTCTCCATTACTACTAACGTTGTTCTGTTGATGAGGAGGTGGAGGTGCAAAGCTGGACGACGCTGAAGGTGCATTACTGCTCGATGCCTCGGCATTGTTGTTGGTAAGATGCGATGCTTTTGTAAATAATGAAGACGACGGTGTTGGTGTGGTTGTAGGTCTATTGATGCTGGTGGATGGGGTATACGAAGATGTGCTTGGCGTAGGCAGGTTCACTTGATGAAGAGGTGTAGACGTCTTTTTAGATAACCCTACGCGCACTCTCTTTTTGGCAGGTGATGGAGATGAAGTAGATGGCGATACAGGCGCTGTGAGAGGCTGCTCTGCATAGAGTGAGGCTTCATTTTGTACAGGAAGAGCAAAAGGGGGTATATGTGATGTAGAAGGCTGCACTTGAGGTTGCTGGGCTGTTGAATTCGGCTGTAATGGCTGATCTGGTTCAGGCTCAACACATGTAGGTATTTCTGGCTCCTGCCGGATCAACGGCTCCACATGGATCGCAGCTGGCTGTGCCGATGGTTGTATTGATCGAGTCAATGGCTCTGGCTCAGACATTTTCATGATATGACCTTCCTCCATCTCTTCTGGATCTGGCTTGATGACTCTCTTGCGAGGAATGGTGGATGGAGGTTTATATTTGGAGACTCGCATGGGCTGTGGATTGTATCGAGAAGGAATGGTAGTGGCTGGTACGGCTGTGGATGTGAATGATGGAGGTGTACGTGGCTGATCTGGTGGATCAGGCAGGTGATGCCCCACTGGCATAGCGTTAGGCTGTCTATGCACTGGGATGGTTTGCTGATGGGCGTTGTTGGCTACTTCGGTTGCTTCAAATGATTCAATTGTTACAAGATGGCTGTCAAAGTCGATCTCATCACCAACATTGGGTAAGCCTCCCTTGTGAAACTTTCTATCAAATGCAATCGAGAGTGAGATGTGGGGAACAATAATGTGAATATTGGATGTAGAAATGTACCTGTCTATGTTGTAGCCTTTTTCATCTGTGAGTGTCAGCTATCAGATTGCATCTTGGTCAGCAAAGCACACACAAACACACACAAACACACACACACACACACACATTGGTAATATGGATGATCTACTTACCCTCTTATTGAAACTGTGGTACTTCATTGTTCCTACATCGTTGCACATCGTTAGTATGCCACATTGGGTAAAACGTCAAGCCAAAGACATCTATACCATCTTGCCATGTCTTGAACTTTTTAGTCTTTTGAGCAGTAAACAACACAACAAAGCTACTGATTGTGTCTTGTGGCATGCTGGTTGAAATGAACAAAAGAGATCGAGAGAAATAGAGTTTCGCAGCAGCAACTTATTGCTACTGCAGACATCATGTCTCAATGACTGGTTTTTCTGTTTAAAGCAGATTTTTGAAGGTTCAAGAACGCGCTTTTTTAAAGCAAAACTTGTCAGCCTTTATATCAAAACATCCTCTCGAGTAGGAAAAAGAAATGACAGTAAAACGTCTTCCAACCCCTAGAACCAGGATGCTTTCGGTGCATCGTATCAAAGGTAGGTTGGTACTTGCGCGATGGCTAGCATTGGCCTAATGACGTTTGTTGTTTAATTGCATGTACAGAGTTGATATCAAAAGGCGATATCCAGCTGGTAAGGCAGTATGAACAGCCTTTCAGTGTAGTCTTGTTAACTATTGGAGTATTAGGATGCACCCTATCAGAGAGAGATCATTTGGGAAAGCAACAAGATGAGTGAATTGATCGATTCCATCATCAACAACTACTATATACCACCATTGCTCTTTGCAGTGCGTCGCATCAGAGGCCAAGAAGTTCGCATTGTCATTGATGGCAAACAGAGACTGACTTCGGCAAGAAGGCAAGTGAATCGCTTTGAGTAGTGGGATCCTTGTCTCTAAATCAAAGGGTATAGATTTCTCAAGAACCTTCTCCCTTACATTGACAACTCATCGGGAAGCCCCGTTGAAAAGTATTATATCGAGCGTTTGGATCAAGATGCCGATGATGAGGTTGAGCAGATTTTAAGACGTAAGGATCATCGTCAATAGCTATACCATGCTGCAGTAATCACTAATGCATACGACAGAAAACCACAAGGCACCAAGACATTTTATCACAAAAGAAGAGTTTGACATATTTAACAACTTTGAATTCGTGTGTGGTAAGTTTGATGGAGCATCACAGCTGAATCTGGGGGATCATTAATATAATTATCTGTAGTGGAGTACTTGGACATCACTGAAGATGATGAAGTAAGTAGGCAAACTTGTCCTGGCTGAGCAAGTAAATAACTTGGAATGTGTCTTTAGTTTGAAATCTTCTCTCGTGTACAATTGGGTGTCGCCATCACATCAGCCGAAAAGCTGAAAGCTACAAATTCCAAAGTTGCAGAAAAGTGTCGAGAATTGGCAGACGAATATCAAGTCATTTCGACAGTGTTACAACGCAAAGGACACGCTGCATTGTTCCAACTTATCGCTCATCTCATGCTCACCATCAAGAACGGAACAGAAATGTTTGCTAGCGGAAAAGCACTACAAGAGTTTGTGCACAGTGACGAAATACCATCTGATGATTTGGAAGAGAAAATGAGCATTGTGCTTGATGTCTTCAAGAGCATTGCAACTGACAGGGAACTGAAGAGTGCCATGGTCAATCCCACCATGACTGTGAGCAGCAAGAACTCAGTCAAGGCGATAGAATTCATTCTGTTTGGTACTTTTGTTTCCCTTGTGGAGAGACGCAGAAGTGCAAAGAACTATGCAAAAGACTTTGAAGCCCTAAGGCAGTATTTGCTAGAAACAAGAGAAGGCAGAGCTTATCTGGGCAAAGAGGCATTCTTAGAGGCCATGACCTGGGTGAATGAAAGATTGGAAAAGGAAAACTTGGTGTCAGCTCATGTCATGGTGCACGCGATCCCAGATGATGATAACGAAGACTTTGATGAGTTGAAGGAAGAAGATGCCACTATACCCAATTCTTACATGGCCGACTACAACCGAACGCCAACACCTCAAGTCTTGAAACCTTTCAACAAAAGACGAAGAGACAGTGGATCAGTAGCAGTCGCTAAACGTGGAGGAAAGCTGCCTGTTGGCGTCATACGACAAAGAGCTATGTAAATTGATCCAGACAACACCCCTATAACGAACAAGATTACGAAAATCACCCATTTGCAACTACTATTATCATCGCCAAAAGTACCACGACCAAATCCCCTATAAAAAAATAAAAAAAGAGAAACCCCCCAAGATGGCCTACATATACATAGCCATTGTACATATAACACTACTAAAGCACACGAATTAGTCTTTCGTTGTTTAATATAAAGAAATAAAATATTGTGATTTTCAAATTCATTGCATGAATATTGTCCTCTTCAGTGTGTTTAGATGCATGCAAATGACAGCGATTCGCATTTATCGAATACCTGATGAGTTCGGGCACACAACATCGCATAATACTACATGTCCAACAATAGTCAACTAAACATTTTTATCTCCTTAAAAAGAGATTAAGCTTACAGATCCCAACCTAGGCAGACTGATAATAGCAGGTGTAAAACTACACAACAAAAGAAAAAACAGAGTGATCCGACAAAGCAATAGCACTAGTTAATTCGCAATCCTCTTCTTAATTACTAGAAGCCTCAAAGAGCGCCGTTTGCGTCCATGATGAGGATAGCATTGATTTTTAGATCATCATAGCAAAATTATTTTGCATTCCGCTTACCATCTGCTTTAGATTGGCCAGTTTTGAGCTTTTTTTCGACTCGATTCTACTACTTTGCGAAATTCGACTATGAAAACCATGTTAATTCACCTCTACTCTCTAATGCATTCCTGTAGTACTTTTTGAGACGCTTCCAATGATACTAAATATACGTGATGTTATGAACAAACTTACAGAGCAATTTATGAATAAATGAAATGGTGTTTTGGTTGAAAATATCAAAAGTTTGCATATGAAGGTTTCACCAAAATGGTTTCAGGGGTTGCGTTGGATCCATAGCAATATTTTGATTCAATAGATTCCATAGTAAAAAAGTCCTTATTTTGAAGGTCAAAAACGCGATTGTTTGATTTTTGATAAAAACCATGAGGGGTACCTCATGGTTTTTGTTCGATTTTTAGCCAAGTTTTTCAGGTCCCCAAAAAGTTAAG
>DF836488.1:31229-45514 GCA_000950595.1 Mucor ambiguus
GTTTTTCACATTTTTATAAAATCCATATTCCCTCTCTTTTTTTTAAAGAAAAATCCGTTTTTCATTAAATACTCGCTTTCATAATTAATTTCTATATTTTGTAAATAAATTTTTTTGGAAACATTTGTGAGCATGAATACAAAAATTTCAAGTTTTGAGGGGTCAATGTGCTTATTACACACTAAGGAAATCGGTCGTTAAATATGACTAATGGTGGCAACACTCACCAAACATGGAACATGGTTGCGGAAAAACGAAACGAACGCACACACACAAAAGATAAGTTCGAGATAAATGATTGGCGAAGCTTATTGACAGCCTTATAAGAAAATCTTTAAAACCCAATCTTTTTGTTTGAATGATCGGTTTTGTGATCCCCTTCTTTCTTTCCCTTTTTTCTTTCTTACTATCTTATTGTATTAATTATGCCAACCACTGTTTCCTCAAGAAGTCCAGAGGCTCTTCTCTGTAAGTCTTTTGAGTGAACTTACAATGCCAATGCCTAATGCATTCTATTCTAGCTTTCACCACAAATACAGCGACATCATTATTACCATGTTCATCTAAAAAGCTGCAGAAAAACAACCCCGTCTATAAATCAAACACAAAACAACACCTCCCACCTTTGAACGAATTCATTGCAACCGTATTCAAGCGATCCAAGCTGTCACCTTGCGTCTGCCTTGTTTCTCTCATCTACCTACAGCGATTAAAAACTGGACTGCCTAGTCATGCTCGTGGAGACATTGATACACCCTATCGCCTCTTTCTGGCTGCAATCCTTACTGCATCAAAGTTTTTGTCCGAAACTGGTACTTGCCTTACTAGTCAAGCTATCGTCGTCATGACGGATCACGCCTATTCTCCAAAAGACGTAAATTTAATGGAACGAAGCTTTCTTGGTCTCATCAAGTACAATTTGTTTGTTAATGTAGAAGCAATCAAAGCATATTTAGACATACATGGAAAGACATTGGAAATGGATCTAGTGGAGGAGGTTCTGGACCAACATCTGTAGTAATACTAGTAACTTTAAATTTCAAAATCAACAAAAGTGTACAAGCTATCACACACACACACACACACACACATATATACACACGAACACAACAATGTGATTTCCAAGGAGACGAAATGACGATCATCATGATTATACAATATACCCAATCCCTCTTTTTTTTTTGTATATTTCTTTTTTTATTAATCTGTACATAGACTATTCCTTAATGCATACACCTCTTTACATAATTTCTCTTTCGGCTTGCTGAAAGAATATTTGATATCTTTTCTAATTCATACATTATACATGTTGGCCATGACTCCGCCTCTTTTCCTTTATTTTCATTTTGTTTAATAAAATGAACAAACAAATATAAAATCAGACTCACATTTACACACATCAGATGATCTTGGTGGAAATGGATGTTTCTCCTTTCATGTCTATCATTACATTTACCACATTTTACAAGAAAATCAATAATAGGGATTCAAATGTTTCCGATAAACGCCGTAAAAGTATTATCCGCTTCTATTGTAGTATATTAAAACCAGTGCAAATTGTATCTCAAGTTGCACCAGGCAGCAAGCAACCGGATGCAACTTGACGGTGTAACGCAGAGTAACCCCCCGCAATTCGCACCTATCAATTTTCAATAGGCACGATAACTTATCTCTGCAGTGTATCAATTATACACATGTGGCTTACAGCAAGAAATTATACCTAATTTACGAATCAATACAAATATTTATATTTTCTGCAAAATAGGACATTCTTATCATGGTGAAGCGCATTGTATGACAAGGCCTACAAGGGGAACAAAGGATAGCCATGGTCTATATTCGAGTTATGAAATATGGACATCTTGGATATACCATTACACTCTTCATCATGTTTTGCAGCCTTGTAGAGGCTCCATTTTTTACGTGCCACAAAACTACTATTTAATTCGAGCTTGGTACAACAGAAATAAGAGCTTTGTATGTTGAGATAGTTACAAAATCTATCCGGAAAAAGCCAATATTGACCAATCTCACTATATTCCTACATTGCTAGGAGCGAAACCTTCTTTAGATGTCTGATTTGCTAATGTGCACGCTTAATTTTTGTGGCCACATTTAATGGTTGTCAACCTTGCATCTTTGGCCCAGCACATCAGTAGTCGACATGGTCACTCAATTTTTCTCACGAAATGCAAAAAGGAAGGGTTTACAAAAGCAGACATGATTTCCTCTTGCAGAATCCTATCATTCAAGTGATATTGACCTTTTGGCTGTATACGAGACATACATCAGCAGGTGGGACGAATGACACTTCATAATTATCACATCTTGGTTTGGGTGCTGTTGTAGTTCATACATCGGATGCAACCATCGTCGTGCATTGATTCGATGCAGCAAGATGCTTGTTCCTGTAAGAGATCTAAAACTTCAATTCCCGTACCCTTCATCATGGCCATCTACTATTAATTGTTTGTTTATCAAAAAGAAAGTGTCGAAATTTTACTATTAGTACCTCTTCTTTCATTGAAAACTTTTTTCGGGTTTATCAAAAGAGGTTAACCGCACGATTGCTAATCTACTCATTACTCCGAGGTGGTTAAGTAAGCGAGAAAAGTTTAATTTTGCTATGATTGGTACGGTAGGGCAGCCGTCAGATGGGATGATCCTTTACAGACATATAGTGCCTGTCGTACTACACACCCATTAACAAAGAAACTATATTTTGTGTCTTGTAATTGATACGGTCAACGAGCTGCAATTCAGCCAAAGGCAACACAATCCCTTGGCTGATTTTATTCCTGCTCTGCAGTGTAGCAGAGAAGTGCCTAAAAGCTTATTTAGATTTAGGCCATTCAACACTAGAGCACTATTGGCTGGGTTTGAATTATCAGTTGATTTTCGTTGAAAGCTTTTTTGCAAAATCTTTGTAACAGAATTACTCAAGCCATTGATAACTAAAAAAGTCTAGTGCTATAAATAGGTTATGTAGCAGTTTAAATTCTGCATCGAATGGTGGTAGTTGAAAGCCGGTAGCTTTAATATACAGCAATATATAAAGATGAAAACAAAATTGCTGTTTTTGGAGCAAAAATATTTTGCTTGTCTAGCAAGTATAACGTAAGTAGCACCATTTTGTAGGTCTTGCTTTTAGCTATTGACCAAGCCATTATATGCATCAATAGCTACATTTATCGTTGAGAAATTTGAAATTTTAAGCCAAAATTTGGGATTTCAAATTTCGAAGGACGACCAGATGCAAGGCCAAAATGGCCACCATCAAAGGATATCTTACATGGTCGATTTCTCGACGAAAAATATATGTTTCGGCATTCTTAAAAATGAAATTGATAGCGATCAATAAGTACTACAAGATGCACGTAAAATATTCTGATTGATATATGTCTTTGGCTTGCTATCTCGAAAAAAACGAAAAATGCAGCCAAGAAAAAAAAACTGAGATACTTTAACATATTATAAAGCATGGCAAGAGGAGCAGTTTCCACTATTTCAAATGCTTGTAGCTTAATTTTTCGTTGAGATAAAGCCATTTTTACAGTGTGGACATTGAGCTCAAACCCGTCCTGTTGTGTAATTAGGCAATCTATTGAAACCTCCTACCTTTTAGTAACCGGACCGGACAAGCAAATAAAAACTTTTCTTTCTCATTACCATACACCATGACCGAACTCGAAGCAGAAAATGCTCAACTTCGCCAACGCATTGCAGAACTAGAAGGGAAGCAGCAAACGCCAGTTGCTTATACACCAGAGGACAGGGCAGCTCCTTTTGAAAAGGTTGAAAAATTAACAAATGAAGAGATCTTTCGTTTTGGACGTCAGTTAGTTACACCTGGCTTCGGCTATGAATGTAAAGTATCAACACACCATGATCGATTTGACAGTATACTTAGACAAATGTAGCTCAATTAAAGCTTCGTAATACTACCTTTCTGGTGGTGGGTGCCGGTGGTCTGGGATCGCCTGCTACACTTTACTTGGGAGCTGCGGGTGTGGGTCGTCTTGGTATTGTGGATCACGATACAGTAGATACCAACAACTTGCATCGTCAGGTGATTCATACTCAAGCACGCAGAGGGGTGAATAAGGCTGTGTCTGCTGCCATCTCTATCAAAGCGTAAGCATATGATCATTTGGCTGTACATGACAAGATCATGCTAACCTTACTTTACAGCATTTATCCTGACGCAGATGTTATTCCCTATGCCTACACATTAGATCGCACCAATGCATTGGACTTGATCAAGCAGTACGATATCATCATTGATGCCACAGACAACATTGCCACTCGCTATTTGCTGAGTGACGCTGGTGTTTTAGCTGGAAAGCCAGTTGTCTCTGGAAGTGCACTTCGAAATGATGGCCAACTGACCGTCTACAACCACAATGGCAGCCCTTGCTTTCGGTGTCTTCATCCTGTGCCTCCTCCTGCTTCGACAGTGGGCAAGTGTGTAGACAATGGGGTTTTGGGTGTTGGTAATGTGTATTTGCTCAAGTGGATGATCCTGTACTGACGTTATGTTCATGTAGTGCCTGGCGTGATTGGTACATTGGAGGCACTGGAGGCCATCAAAGTAGCTCTAGGAACACCCTCACTGGATCACCCCAGCTTCTTGATCTTTAGTGGCATGAGTAACCCCATGTTCCGCACTATGAAGCTTCGCAGCAAGAAGAAGGATTGTGCTATTTGTGGTGAACAGCCCACCATGACTGAGTTGATTGACTACGTCCAGTTCTGCAATGGAGCAGCCAACGACAAGACAGTGGATGAGACAATCTTGCAGGCCCACGAACGCATCAGTGTCCAGGTTAGTTGCATCACTCACACACACATCAGGTTCATACTGATCTAACTGCAAACTATCACAGCAATACAATGATATCATTCAACAAAAGCAAGAGCATTTGCTAATTGATGTGCGACCTAAAATCCAATTTGGCATCTGCAGTCTGCCCAATAGCGTCAATATCCCGATTGATGAATTGGACAAGCATCTGGATCAGATTCAGCAACAGCAGCAAGACAAAGACGGTACATGAGAAATAGCTAATTTTTATTGATGCTTTGGTACTAATAAGATATGAAATAATAGTGTATGTAGTTTGTAGATTAGGCAACGACTCTCAGATTGCAGTGCGAATGATGCAAAAAGTAGGCATTGACAAGACAAAAGATATTATAGGCGGGCTGTTGAGCTGGTCCAAATCGATCGATGACAGTTTCCCCATCTATTAGTCTCGCTTTCCTCCACACATGCCACCAAATGCATCCCAACCAAGTAGAACAACGTAAATGACAAATGAAATAAAGCCAAAGAAAATAGACGTATTATAGAAATTACACCAGCCACTGTGTTGACCTGGTGGACAAGTGTACTTTGCGATCTCTACAATGATACCAATACCCCACAACAGAGCCATGAGCAAATCACACATGATCATAATCACTCGCTTCATCTTGTTTGCCTTGCCGAATCGTCTGAAAAAGTAAAAGATGATGTGATAGCCAGAGTAAATGATAGACATGATGGCCTAATGTAATAATGAAAATATAAGTGTGTGTGTGTGTGTGTGCTCATTGTAATAAACGACTCGATACTTACCACGGCAAAAAGGAAATAGAAACAGGCGCTTGAATCAAAGGGGACACTTTCACCAGAAAACTAGTATATACATCAGTATTCTACTACCTCTGTTTCTAATACAACAATAACACTTACGGGAGAGGCGCCAGCTGCAAAGCCAAGATGACCCACAGCCGAGATGAACAAAACAACACGCAAAAGCAGCCTGATTTTAGAAGGCAAATCACCACGATTCACTGTGGTAGGCGAGTCGGTCACTGTCATTGGAGTCTCGATTTTAGTTGCATTGGGGCTATGAGTAGCAGCATTTGTATGAGCAGGTTGAGGTGAATAAGCCGTGGCTGGTGTGGAGGTGTTGCCATAAGCAGTGCCAGTGTATTGGTATGCGTTGACCGGCTGTTGAGGCGAGTTTCTACCAAATTCTTGTTCGTCCAATGTTTTATTGGACTCTTGCCAAGCATTTACCACGGGTGTATTATTAGCATAGTCAGACGGAGAGGGCATTCTTTGCGTGCCGTAAGGTGAGCTGGCGGTGTTGTTGGCAGGCTTTCTGGGCGGTAGTGCGGGTGAAGCACTGCTGATGTTGGTGGATTCATAGGCATTGCCGTAGATGGGTCCATTGTTGGTATTGGGATTGGACCAGGGATTCTGGTTTGACGCTGGTTCTTCAAAGGGATTACTCATAGTTGATTAGTGAAGAAAGAAAAGAAGAAAAAAAGAAACATCTGTCTTTGATGAACCTAATTTTATACACTTTTGCTCTTATGGATAGTATCAGTGTAACAATCAAATGTACTTTGTACGTCATGTTTGAGCGACCGACCTGCATCATTCAATACAGTCTCTATTGTTGCAACAGTGTATATAAAGAGACAAAACTCGGCTTTACTCTTTTTCCTTTCTTTTTCTCTTTCTTTTCCTTTTCGTTTTCAACAATTTACAATACAAAAACATGGTAGTAAACGCTTTTACACTGCAACGCAAATATCCCCAATTTCAGGTCAACGATATCAATGCTCTCATTGATCAATTCAGGCAAGTACTTGGTAGTAATGATAGCGAGTAGCTAGCTAATACCCCAGCACAGTGAGATTGATTTAGATCAGGATGGCTATCTCGATCAAAAGGAAATCCAAAAGGCTTGCAAGGAAACTGGCTACAGCGATAATTACGACGAAATCCGTGCCACGCTCAAGGATGTGAGCACAAATGCCTCTGGTAAAATTGATGTAGAAGAGTTCATCGAGGTAAATACATACATATACAATGGAGAGGAAACGAGAGAGAGAGAGAGAGAGAGAGAAAGTCTTGGGGTTGCAAACGCTTTGTTTGTTGCGCTTAGCTCTTGGTTTCCCGAGAAACTGTACTTGGTACATGAGCCAAGGAAACGCGAAATGAAGCAAAGCATGAGAAATCGGCTGTTTAATATCAGTGTTAAACAATGACGCTATGTTATCTCTGCGCCAAGGTTTCGACTCTTTCTCTTTCTGGCATGCCCTTCTTTTCCCGGTAACTTACTAACTAAGCATTCTTGGCATCATGATTAGCTCGCAGCCAAGTTAAAGGATGGTCGTAATCGAGGTGCATTCGATGTCCACCAAAACAAAATTAAGGTGCACGGTACAAACACCAATGTCACCCACACCATCAACGAGGACGAACGCACTGAATTCACCCGACACATCAACGGTGTGCTTGCCGGAGATGCCCATATCGGAAACCGCCTGCCTATCCCCACCAACACGATGCAATTGTTTGACGAGTGCAAGGACGGTCTTATTCTGTGTAAACTGATCAACGACGCTGTGCCTGATACCATTGATGAGCGTGTGTTGAATGCTGGTAAGAAGATCAACAATTTCCAAATGGTCGAAAACAACAACATTGTCATCAACTCTGCCAAGGCCATCGGTTGTTCTGTCGTTAATGTGGGTTCTACAGACCTGATGGAAGGCCGTGAACATTTGATCCTGGGTCTCATTTGGCAAATCATCAAGCGTGGTCTGTTGAGCAAGATTGATATCAAGCAACATCCCGAATTGTACCGTTTGCTGGAAGATGACGAGACGTTGGAAGACTTTCTCAAGTTGCCTCCTGATCAAATCTTGCTGAGATGGTTCAATTACCACTTGAAGGCTGCTGGCTGGGAGAGACGAGTCAAAAACTTTTCAAAGGATGTCAGTGATGGTGAAAACTACACTGTCTTGCTGAACCAACTCAAGCCTGAATCCTGCTCGCGTGCTCCTTTGCAAGAACGTGATTTGATCCGCAGAGCTGAAATGATCTTGGACAATGCCGAAAAGATCAATTGTCGCAAGTACTTGACGCCTACTGCTTTGGTGGCTGGTAACCCCAAGCTGAACTTGGCCTTTGTCGCTCACTTGTTCAACACGCATCCTGGATTAGAGCCCTTGACTGAAGAAGAGGCTCCCGAGATTGAGGACTTTGATGCTGAGGGCGAGCGTGAAGCAAGAATGTTTACTCTCTGGTTGAACAGTTTGAATGTGGATCCCGGTGTATACAACTTGTTTGAAGACTTGCAAGACGGTTTGGTCTTACTACAAGCCTTTGATAAGGTGGTTCCTGGTATCGTCAACTGGCGCATGGTTGGCAAGAAGCAGCCCTTGTCTCGCTTCAAGCAAATTGAGAACTGTAACTATGCTGTTGCTCTCGGTCAAGAACTTCGCTTCTCGCTTGTTGGTATTCAAGGCGCCGATATTGTGGATGGACAACGCACACTCACTCTGGGTCTCACATGGCAACTGATGCGTGAAAATATTGTGCACACACTGCAATCACTGACAAAGGGCGGTCGTAGTGTCACTGACCAGGATTTGGTTCGCTGGGCTAACGAAACTGCTCAACGTGGCGGCAAGCAATCCAAGATGAACTCATTCAAGGACAGTGGTCTCAGCACCGGTATCTTCTTTTTGGATGTGTTGAACGGCATCAAGCCTGGATACGTTGACTACAGTCTGGTGACAAGTGGCAGAACCGAGGAAGATGCATTCAACAATGCCAAACTCGCTATTTCCATTGCTCGTAAATTGGGAGCTACCATCTTTTTGGTGCCCGAGGATATCGTCGAAGTGAGAGCCAAGATGAACTTGACATTTATTGGTAGTTTGATGCAAGTTGACAGAGAGATCAATCACTCATAAATCCACCCATTTAATACTGTACGAATAAAAACCTAATAATTCCTCTCTATTTTGCCTCATCCACGTCTCTCATGTCCTTCACAGCCGTGTTTCCATCCAAAAAAGGGCTTTTTATTTGATATAGTACAAAGGGGTGATGTTGTTTCGTTTTTGAATCTAGATTTCGTGCTCTGCCAACAACATGTTGGGAATACCGTCTCTAATCTTGTAAACATGAGCACAGTTGGGACACACCATTTGACCTTGTTGCACATGAGTCTAATCAATCGTTGTCATTTAGTATTGAAAGTTTGCAAGATTGCGTTTACATTGAATTACCTCCAACAAGACATTGTGCACCAACTTGAGAAAATCTTCGTTTTCTTCTGCGTTTTCGGGCATTTGGGCAGGGAGGGTATTGATGCCAAGCTATAGTCCTGTCAGATTTCTGTTGCCATAGCAACCAAATAGGAGTAACAAACTTACCTGAACAGCAGTGTTGTATAAGGCATCCCACTCAATCTTGTTCAACATGTTGGCCAAGAATTCAGGATTAAAATCAGCTTCGATCAATTCGACTTGAACCTCTTCAAAACGAAGAGGAAAGTTATTGTTGTTGCAGTTCTTGACGTGGCATTGCAACATGTTGTGTGTAATGAGTCTCATATTGAATAGAATAGGTTTTGCTTGAAAGAAGAAAGAGAGAACAAAATGGAGAGAGCCGGAAAAAAACCAGAGAGAAAAACGGTGGCAGCATCACAAGCCACCCAGCAGTGATGACAACGTCCTACAAAATGTGGATGCAAATTACGAGAGCAGCATTAGACCAATGATGTGCATCAATCTGCATCCATTATAACTCATGCCATTCAGCTATCTACTCCCATTCTTTTCTGACAACTTATTCATCGAAATCTCCTTGTAAATATTCCAATGGCCTCGCCTCCCAAAGATCAGCATTATTTCAATCAAGAACAGCCAAGGTAAGCTCATGTCAGTGCTTGTCGCTGGTTTTCAATAACGCTATTGCAGAAAGCGATCCAAAGTGTCCAGACGAGAATTAGACACACTCAACGACAATAACAGCAAAAGAGGTACACAAAGTCCCAAGCAGAAAATATTCCGCCATCATCCTAATCATTCTCACACAGCAGCTCATCGAGATCTTCCAAAATGTCCAGTCTGTGAATACCGTATCGATCCCAAGTACTGGGCAGAGCATTATCAGTACGAGCTGAACAGACTATCCGAACCCTCCTCAGAAGCTTATGCAAATCCAATCAACAAAAAGTGAGTAGAGATGCTGATGAAATTTGTCATAGATAATTAAGCAGGACTATTGTAGCCATGGGAAACGAGGTGCCGCAGTAGCTGCTAGACGACAGCTGGAGGGCAGCAGCAAAGGCAAAAAGAAGGCATCTGTGCACCAAGAAACGTTGGAAAAGATACAAAAGAACCGATACAAGCGAAAAGACTGTTTAAAGCAGATTATCGATTCCAATTCATACGACGCTACAACATCAACAGCAGCAGCAGATGATTCGCATCATGTTGCACTTATGCTGCAGCAAGAGGAGAATGACGCTGATGTACAAACATGCTTCATTTGCCAGCAGAGGCTGTTTGGTGATCTGGAGGATATCAATCGCCATATTGATCAGTGCCTATCAAACCCTGCAGCGACTGCAATGGAAGAGAGCGACCATCCAATTGAGGAAGAAGAAGAAGAGGAAGAAGCATACGTGGGTGAGGACGAGGATGAGGATCATGTAAATACAAACACACCCGCTCAGCAAGCATCACCTGCATCCTGGGAAGAGTATGAATGGGCTGGGCAAGTGCGGGTCAGAGCAAGCGCCATGATGGAGGGCGGATACGGAGGAGCTGGTTTTGCCACTGCTAGCAAGATTGAAGTAGATGAGGACGATGAAGACCTGGATGTCGAGGATGATGATGCTGCTCAATTTGGAGAAACACAATATACCGAAAGAGATATCGTTGTAAATATGGATGACAATAATGAAAATGACTCTGCGTTACGAGAGATGGTATCGGGTGGTTCAGTGAGAACACCTACTTCAGAAGGGTAAGTTCATCAGATGACTTGTGCTTTTAGAGCCTGTATTCATCCACCTCTATAGCGATCAGCAAAGACAAGAATTTGAGGCTACTGTATCTGTCTCTGGCTGGGATCAGCATCTAAAGAAAGAAAGCCATTATACCAAATCATCATCACCATCCAAAAACCAATCATCGCTGGTTATTGACTCTCTCAAAGCCCGTATACACGAATTGGAAAGTGCCTCCAAATCGTCCAACTGTCTCATTTGTTTGGAAAACTACAAAACACCACTGACATCGATTGTGTGCTGGCATGTACATTGTGAGCAATGCTGGCTGCATACATTGGGAACAAAGAAATTATGCCCTCAATGTCAGAAGATCACCACGCCTGCTGATCTGCGACGAATTTACCTCTAATAACTCTATTGAATCACTAATAAACATTTTTTACAACAGCAACCCGTATACAACAGAACGATATTTATTGTATAATTTGGAAATGAATTTCGTTTTCTCTCTTTTCCTTTCGTGCTTCTTCTTTAGTATATGGGATGGCCAGGGTTTGCGAGATCAGGATTGTCTCTGTGGATAGAGTGCAAGTAGGCCGACATAAGCTTCGAAAGACCAGTGTACGGTTGTACTTTTTGATTGAGTACTTGCCCAGAAGCTTTGTCTCGCATATGAAGGAATGGTATTGTTGTAAAGATGGACTTGATGGCCCAGACGAGCCAGTTTGCTTCTATCTGTCTCCCTAGATATTAGCTGAGTATCTGCTTTATCTGTGGGTCGGCGAACAAGACACACGTGCACATACCACCACACACAATTATAACTTGCAGCGATCTTCCTCAGTGTCGGTTATGAACAACAGCAACTCAAGTCTCATCTTGAGTGAAATGCCACCAGAGTATAGACCGAGAGAATACAGTTGTAATAGGCATATGCGCGCTTATTGATGTGAAGACACTAACGAGGCCATTCTAGACAGCCATATGTACAGATCCTGACTCGTTAAATGATACTATAAATGCCCTTCCCCAACGAATTTATTAGGTCGACTCTCTTATTGGAGAAGTGGCCTGTGGGTAGATGGGAGGGTCAAAAAACTGATAAAGTATAGAGCTGCAAGCATCCAGGGTCCCACAAATCATAGATCTCTCAGTGACCTTTGGATACTGTAAGCTTAGACTCTTTGATAACACCTACAATGTCTTTATTGATACTTGGTCGACTTGGTAGGCTAGAGTTTACAATCGACCCTGATTGCTGTTGCACAGAACTATTCGTATGGCAACAAACTACCTTGCTGTAGCCCGTTTGTGCTTCAATAGGGGATGGTCATTTTAATGAGGGTATAAATAAAAACTAGCATTCTTTTACTCGTTCATAGATTTCGGTTTTATTTAAACGGAACTATTTACATTGCACTCAGTATGGTTTTTCAAAGTAAAATGCAGCAGCCGATATGTTTAAACTGTGTGAGGCAATGTTTCATTAGTGCTTAACCGCTAATCTACTCAAAGCGAGGTAACTTGGATGGCTGTGAAATTACAAATCATGGACATCAGTACTCTGTAGTCTGCTTCAATTTGCTCTCATTCGCCTTACCTCGCTACTTTCTTCCCTTGCCTTACGTTTCAAACCTTGGTCTCCATCTGGCATGTCTGTGTCTGTTTCTACAAGTGTTCCACTCTTGACAGCATCCGCATGACAAGTAGCATGGTAAATCTAGCAAGAATGCTTAGTGTCACTTCTTGGTCACAGGCCTTTTATAACTTTACCTTGCCATCTACCAAAATAGCATTTTTATACATCCACTCCTCTTCATCGTCATTCCAAAAATCAACAAAGCGTTCTCCACAAATGGCACATGGCTTTCGGCTATCATCGTCTGGCATAATCACAGTGTACAGGTTGGGGTCAATAGCATCTTCTCCCAAGGCTTGATTTGACTTTTCGACAGACTTTTGATTGACATGTCCCATGCCGTCGTGCAGGAAAGCAGGTGCCTGTTGGCTCATGAGCTCGCCGCCCTCACCATTGATCCATTCATCCACAGTAACAAACCACGAACGAGACAGACCACGTTTCACTCTTTCCTTCATCTTTCTATTCTGTCTGAAATGCGAGTCCAAGTGAGCGTCCATCTTGGCTTGACCCTTCTCAGTCTTGGGATATCTGAATCCACATTGCTTACATTGAAGGGGTTCAGCCGAATATAATAGCTCAACAGCTCCAGGACGAGCAATTTGTAAATCTTTTGAATCCAAGATAAAGGGTCCAAATCGATTCATTGACAAGACCTGAGGATCATCGGATGGTTTATTAGCAACAACAGGAGGAGAAGGACTAAGGTATCCCATCGATGTTAGGCTTTTTAACAGATCAGCTGTGTCCACTTTGGTATGACTGCTGGTCTGTTGGTTTGCTAGTGGAGAAGCAGGTAGTGGTGGTATAACTGGACTCAACACATTGGCTACTAATGGCGGTGTAGGCGTATGTGTATTTGGAAAAGGCACTCTTGGGCTGATCAGTGTAGGCGAAGGTGTTGATACCACAGGCAAGTTAGCTGGCTTTTGCGAGGGAGAAGCAGTGGCTATCTGCGCAAGGTATTGTTCGATAGAAGCTGCTTGTGCTGGAGGCAACGTAGGCAAGATGGCTTTAATCTAGTATTATAAAAGAAAACACGTTTAATAGGTAACACACATCAAATGTTGTATTTTTTGCTTACTTGACTTATGATTTGTGTTACAGGATCATTATTTGTAGCAAGCAAGTTTGCTGTGCTATTCACAGTGTTGCGCATAGGTAGCATGGACTGCAATTGATCGAGGAGACTTGATGAAGATACGGGTGCTGAGGGCCTCTCGGTAATTTGAGGGCTTCTGTTACGAGGGTCCCTATTCACTCGATGTGGTTCCTATTAACGTGTGTAAGTGAGTGCTATGGGCTTACAGAGCACATTTTCTTTTCCATACCTTGCTTATAAAATTTGGATTTACATGAATACCAGCAGCGGTATTTGATGGGGATGGCCTGTTAACAGGTGAACCCGCGTGTTTGGGAGGAGCATGGGGATATCTTGGAGTTGACGTCTTTTCGCGGATGTACATGATGGATCTTTCAATGGGCTCGATAATGTGGCGAGGAAAGACAGGATGGCCACCAGGCATGCCGTTTTTCCATGTTTGAAGCAATCTTTCAAAGCTTTTGCGAACAGTGGGATCTGTCAGTGTATACGCGTCCAAAAAGACATTGACCATGTTTCTAGAAAAGTTTGTAATATAGACACCACCAACATTTTTACAAATAGAATCAATGAGGTATAGTACAGGAAGTTTCTGTCCAGCAGCATTCTATATGATGAAAATGATAGAAAAAAGAGAGAAAGAGAGAAAGGTGGTTATTACATCAAGTCTTTTTGTAGAGAGATATTACAATAGTTTCTGGTTTTTTTCGGTTCTTTTTTTTTTTTTTTT